>JARQOC010000007.1:159915781-159933093 GCA_033576535.1 Allobates femoralis
AAAACAATGAAAATCAACTAAAGACACGCCCCAGAGGAGCCTGTGAGCCATGCCCCTTAATAAAGACCATAAAAATGTGCACTAAATATAAAGGCCCATATCTCTGAAACCATATGGTATATGTTCCGCACACGTAGGAACAGAAAACACAGTCTCTCTGTTGCTTCACCTTCTCCCCATTGTTTCCTGTACAGCGCAGACCCTAAAAGCACCTGCACAGACAGTCATATCCCTAACCGCAAACTAGGAGATGACTGCTCGGTCCTAGGTTTCCCGATAGGCCATCAAAATGATCATGTACTTTCTAAGAAACAAGGAGAGATTGCTAAGTTCAACAACCACAAAAGAGCATGCATACAGAGAAAGACTATAAAGCCAGTGACTGTAAAGTAGTAGAGACAAAGTGCACCTAGACTGTCCCTCCTTCTAGGGATCCCTAGGTTAATCCCTGTCCCCTATTTACCCCTGAAGGATGCCTGGGTTTCATATCTTGCAAGACTCTTGGATGTGACTCCCCTAGATGTCCCTTCTCCTTTAAGGGAGTGAAGGAGCAGAAAAGCAAGGAAGCAAACAGGGACCACAGGCAAGACAGTAGGTATAAAAGGACTCCAAAGACTTCTCCGGAAAGTAGCTTCACTACTGCAAAGGAATGACACCTTTGCTACACAGGAGCGAGCTCCACCACTGAGGGTTGAATATAAACTCTATATCCAGCATGAAGGTAGGGCAGGAGTGACTAGAAATAGCGGAAGGGAGATTCAGTCACAAGCTGCAGCTGGGAAGATTACTCAGCCAGTATAGGAGGGTTCATTAACGTCTTCAGCATAGAAGAGGGTGTACATGTGCTACATAGTGTCAGGAGATTAGGAATCCCTCCATTCTGTATTGGATGTGTATAACTCATAGACAAATGAAAATTAGAGATGGAGGCTACAGAGGAGAAGAGATGTGAAAAATGTAAGGAACATGTCAAATTAATGGCCAGAAGTACTATACTCATACCTTTATCTAGCATTCCTTGCAGTTGCAATAATACTGCAAACTCTATACACTAGGGATGAGGGAGTATGCTCGCTACTATTCGGAACTTGCAAGGTCCTGGCAGTACACCTAGGACCTTGCAATCTGGCCAATAAGGTGGCCGCTAGCGATGACGTGGTTGTGACGTGTCGATATCTGATTGGCCAGATCGCTACCGGCCATCTGATTGGCTGGAAGTCACAGGACCTTGACCGGTGATCGCAGATCTTCTGGGATGGTCCTGGTGCAGGCGTCGGACAGGTGAGTATGTAATTTTATTATTTTTTAACAACTTTTATTCACTTTTAGGGTACTTTCGCAGTGTATCAATAGATGCACTGCGAACGTAATCGGACTCGCTATACTCGCAACGACTGCCGAGTGCCTTCTATAATGTATGTGGGTTCAGAATGCCCTGTATAATGTATGTGAGTTTAGAAATGCCCTCTAGAATGTATGTGGGCACTCTTAATGTATTTTTAAGCACAAGCTGGAAAATGCTTTACATGACAAAGAAAATAATCTATGAACCCATGCTGTAATGTCTGTATACTCTTGTCTGCTTCCCCCATGGCCTGGAGTTGTGGTATGATTATGCCATGTTCCTGTATGGTCAGACACATCCATTACACAGTACATAGCAGGGACACATATATAAGATTATCTCAGCACAGGAGATGTGGTATGATCAGTCTATATCCCTGTATAGTCAGACACATTCATTACACAGTACATAGCAGGTACACAGATATAAGATTATTTCAGGGACAGGAGATGTGGTATGATCATCCATATCCCTGTATAGTCAGACACATTCATTACACAGTACATAGCAGGTACACATATATAACATTATCTCAGCACAGGAGATGTGGTATGATCAGACCATGTCCCTGTACGGTCAGACACATCCATTACACAGTACATAGCAGGTACACATATATAAGATTATCTCAGCACAGCAACATTTTATTTAAACACATCCAATTGTGGAATTGTTATTATTCCAAGATCTATTGATTAAATATGACGTTTGTTTGTGGGATCACCCCTTTAACACTAAAGTGGGCCAAGGCCCTTTCTTATGTCACTTACCCTCTTTTGAAAACTTTCAATACAAATACTCTGGATACAGAAGGATTTCAACAGTTTTGCCATAAGAATATGTGACTAGATGAAGGGGAAGTGATCCCTCTTACAATCCAGGTCAACATGTCAATATACGTATCAATTCTAGCAGCATTTGTGGCATAAAAAACTAGTGAAAGGCTGAAGGCCAAACTGTATCCAGCAGTAAGACTGGACTGTGTTTATGGGACAACACAACACTGTGTCATTTTACAGGATTGTGATGTTCATCTGTTAGAAAGCATTAGACTAACATGAAATACAGAACATTCAAGGGAAACTCCACTGACTTGTAAACGAAAGCTTCAACCGCATAATCAACATTCGGAAAATCATCCCAGACAGTGTTTTTGTGAAATTGTCAAGATAATTTAACTAGTATGAAGCAAACAAAAAGACGCCGTGGTAAAATCATCGCTACTAGAGCTTCAGTTATGTATATGAAATTCTCCAGAGATCACAAGCAAGGTTTAAAAGAAAGAAAATCAAAATATATACGCCGGCGGAGATACTCCGGGAAAATCACACATCAAGCCAAAGCAGTCTACTTTTTAGCCATAACCTAAATCTATGGGTAAAACGACATTAAATGTAGAATTTAAAGAGAAAGCTATCATCAGAAAATGACATATTTTACATATTATATATATATATCATAAAATATAAATATAATAATAATATAATAATAATATAATACAATAATAATATAATATATAATAATAATAATAATAAGTATATATATTTTATATAAATATATATAAAAAATAAAAATGTTGCAGTTTTCATACTGGCCACTGGGGCTATTTTAGACTCTAACTTCCTGTTCTTTTAGAAAGCTACACATGTACATTAGTAGCATTAAAGGGAACCAACCACCTCAGATCACCCTAATACACAGTTAGTACATGTCCCTGCACCCTAAGGATACCTTTCCAGCACTGTTTTTGTGTAAAATCTTGCATTAGTATAACTGATATAAAGAGTTTATAAACTTACTAGCCTGGAGACATCTGGGCGTATCCCTCCTTCTGTTATACTTCAGGGCTGTGCATTCATTGCATGGCTGTGCTCCCCTTCCTCTGTGCAGAGGAGATAACGATCACACCCATCAGGGCAGGGCAGCAGGCACGGAGGGAGGGGGAGCACAGACATGCAATGCACAGCTCTGAAGTATAACAGAAAGAGGGATACGCCCAGATGTCTCCAGGCTAGTAAGTTTATAAACTCTTTATATCAGTTATACTAATACAAGATTTTACACAAAAACAGTGCTGGAAACGTATCCTTAGGGTGCAGGGACATGTACTAACTGTGTATTAGGGTGATCTGAGGTGGTTGGTTCCCTTTAAACAGATCCTGATCGTACTGAAGCATCTAATGACCATTTGCAAAGATCACTGTGAAGGAAGGAGGAGCTGTGACATCACCTGTTATGGTTTATTGATCCGGTGTTATCAACTGTGTATACAGGTGTTACCTGTCATTGTAATCCTGCCTCTGATGATAAGGAAACTGCTGTAAATTCTCTCTGAAAGGAGAGGAAGAAATAATAACCCAGTGTCTAATTCTAATTAAAGAAAAGTTGAAGTAGAAAATTGAAAAAGAGAGAGGTTGAGATAAAGAGAGAGAAAGGGAAAAATAAGGATAGGGACCTAGAGAGAGGGAAAGAAAGGAGAGTGAAAGAGAGAAGGAGAAGGAGAGAAAGAGAGAAGGGGAAAGAGAAAAAAGATAGAGAGGGGAGAGAGAATGAGTGGGAGAGGCAAAGGGAGAGGAAGAGTGAAGGGTGGATGGGAGGAAGACAAAGAGAGAGAATGAGAAAGATTAAGAAAGGGGAAAGAGTGAAAGAGAGGAGGAAGAGAGCAAGGGATAGGAAGAGAGGATAGAGAATATAAGAGGAAAAGAGAGAGAGAGATATACAGGGAGAGATCATTTTGTTTCAATATGTTCTGTATAAACCACTTACAGTAGTTGCTAGATTTGTATGCTGTTTATAAAGTTAGAACAAAAAAAATCTCCCAGAGGCTCACACAGGAAGAGCATGTGACTGTATTCAGTTTCCTGTGTCTGTGTATGAGAGAAGGAGCAGCTGCAGATGCTGCACAGATAGAGACGCACAACTGATTTATTGCTGATCTTTTAAGCTTATAAAATTTATTTGTGATAGTGCTGAATAAAGAAGCTGTGTTGTCACACGCTTGGAGAGTATCCTGAATAATCCACTGCCAACAATGGGCTAGCTGTGAGGTTGGGTAGTCAAAAGCTCCGGGGTCAGATACCAGGAGGAATAGCAATAAACAAAGTGCAGTCAGATCACGGTCTGAGGTCAAAATTTCACTAAGGTAGCAGATCAAGACAAAGGGGCTAGGCAAATGGATCATCAGAAATCAGGTTCAAGGTTGGGTAAGCGATAAATGAAACAAACCACAAGGACAACAGGCACAGACACCACCAAGCTAAAGCTAAAACTGGAAGTAATTGATTGCAGAGAGGCAGCTAAATAGCAAAGTCATCACTCCAAACAGTAGACACATGTAGGAAACCTTGCACATCCTAGCCCTGATTGGATGGCTGAGCTATCTAGAGAAGAGTATTTATTTTTAATTGAGCAAATGGTGGCAATTATATTACTTGGATGGCTATGGCCTGTGCAGTGTACAATATGTAAGACTATGGACTGTGCATTATATATGGAGGATTATGAGGGTGTGTGTCGAGCCCACTGGGACGGGGTACTCGGTGCCGGACCGGGTCTGCTACTGGGGAAGTCACGGGTGGTCCTGGTCCGGATCGTGTCCTGGGCCCTGGCAATGATAGGGGATATTTACAGGGGATGTCAGTCGTGACGCCACCCACAGTGTGTGGCCAGTAATGGGGCCCCCGCTGCCGCAGAACCTCTGTGGATGAGGTAATGGCAGCTAGGATGGAATAGTTCTCCGTGGGCAGAACTGTGTTCCCCGAGGCAGTGATGGTTAAAGTCTATTGTATAGTGTGCAGGACTGGTGCCAGGTGCAGTACACTTACTGTCCAGATGCTGCAGGAATCCTCCTTCAGCGATGGAGCCTGCAAGCTGTGGCTCTCCAGGTATAGGGCTGCTGCGAACCTGTATGGAGGGAGTCGTGTTCAGGCAGAGACATACAAGGGAGTCGTGTTCAGGGTTCACCTTGTTCACTTCTCAAGTGCTCAAGTTCACTTACAGTTCAGTACAGTTCTTACAGTTCAGTTCAGTACACGGGCATACTTTCCCCTCCGGGTTCCCTTTACTCTTTGCAGCCAGGTCTCTCCTCTCTGTGACCCTCACTCTGTCTCTGTGTCCTTCCCAGGCTGTTGGCTCTTTCTCTTTAGTTCACTTTGGTGTGCATGACTCCGAAAGTATGGCGGTGACTCGGGCCCCTCTGGATCCTCCTGGTTGTCACTGAGCAGCCTGTCCTTTGGGGAAGGGACCCTAACGTGTAGCTGAGGTCCCCAGTCGGTTGTCTGGAGATGCCGGGTGAAGCTACGGTCCCCTCTAGAGCCGACACTCTACTCAGCCCAGCCTCCAGCAGTCCTCCCATGTGAGGCTTACCAGGCTCTCTCTACTGTGTCTTCAAGTATCATAGGAGGGCTACTCCGCCTGCAGTCTGGTCGTCTCGGCTGTAGTTCTAGGGACCAGTGTCACTGTCCCTCTCTTCCCTCACACTCCTAGGGTGCTGGCTTCGGACGTGCTTTCTCTCTGCGGTTCGCACTGGCTCTGTTCAGATTCTGCGATCCTACACCCCACTTTGCCAGGACGTGTAATCTCAGTCTTTTCATCTCAGCCTACCTCGGCCTACTGACTCCTTTCTCCTCCCCTTCACTATTTCTACCTTCTGTCACCTGACTACGTGTGTGCCCACCCATCTCTAAACCCACCACCCCTCGCCTGCTTAGAGTTCCCAGGCTCCGGGTTGGGAGCTGCCCTCTACTGTACGTGGGTTGTGTGGGCTGTGAGGGTGTTGGTGTTCAACTGTCGTCCTACCTGCCTGGCTGCAGTTCCCTTTGTGGCCTCCTGTATGCAGGGGCGCCACAGGTGCATTATACTTTCAGGAGGAATATAGGCTGTGCATTATTTCTGAGCATGCAGCATACTATACAGAGGACTTTGGGCTGTGCATTACATTATATTTGGAGGTGTACTATACTATATGAAGGACCATACACTGTACATTATATATGAGCGTGCACTATACTCTATGAAGGTCTATGGTGGTGCATTAAACTATAGCTAGGACTGTGGGGGGTGCATTAAATTACAGTGTATGGTGGGTGCGTTATATTATTTGGAGGACTTTGTGGGGCCCATTATAACATATTAACGACTATGGAAGAGAATCGTTATACTACATGGAAGAAAATTTGGAGACCATTATACTATTTGGAGGGCTACATGGAGGTCATTATATTATTTGGAAGGGTATGTGGGGGCAATTATACTGTATGCAATTAATTATACAGTGCAAAGATTTTGTGGTGTCCATCACACTGTGCAGAGGGCTGTGTGGGGTCCATCATACAGGGTGGAGAGTTGTGTGGGGGCCATTATACTACATAAAGGGCTGTGTGGGGGTCACAGTTGGGGATCATACTATGTTGGGGTCATCACACTTTGTTGGGGTAGTTGGGGAGGGACGGTTGGGTCATCCTACTGTGTGTGTGGAGGAATTCACTGTGGGAGGATCATACAGTGTTTTGAGTTCATACTTTATGGCTGCAATTAAAGGGGACTCTAGGGGCTTCAATAGGAGATGTACTCTGAAAGGGCTGAAAAGTTGTGAGATATGTTTTGGTGCGGGGACCAATTAGAAATTCTGCTCCATGGGGCCCCATGATTTCGATGTATGCCCATGCCTCCGTAGGAGGAATCGGGGCAGTCTGTACTCTATAGAGAGGATTATTCATAGTCATGTTAACTGTTCTATTCCCGGGAATGTTACGCTGTGCGAGAGTAATGTCTAATGGACCTGTTATTCCACCTATGATAGACCTGACAGTGATGAGTTAATGTAACATCCATGGCGCTTAAAATGTCAGCGAGGCTAGCTGAATGTCTAATTTATTATCTGTGGGAAGAAAAACTCCTATAATAAGAAAAATGAATTCAACTTGTGAATTTACATCTCCAAGTGGTTATTAGAGAGATGATTTTTCCCGGCTACCAGTGTGTTTGCCTCTGTAGGTATCTCGGAAATTTGAAAGGTGTGCCGGCAGGAATCACGGACCCCCGACAGCTGTGTATCTCCATTTTATAATCCTGAAGCTTGATATTCAAAGAGCAAACACTACACATCACTGGGAGGGAAGCTGTCTAACCATGCACACACCACTATCAGAGCAGTCACATCTAACTCCAAGGTTTTATGCTTTTCCGGCTTTGATAAAAGTCAATTAAATTGAACAATATGGTGAGTTTTTCATTTTCCTAATGAATTCTGTAGTACTGGGGAGCCATTTTATATTCCAGCATGAATCTAGATATATGAGAATGAATCAAGTCAAGTTACTAAAATACTGAAATCTTTACAACACCATTGATGCCTCTCGTACCTAGTCAATCGACAGTTTATATAGATATATTGTAGTGGCGCACAAAAGAAAAGTATAATGTAGCACTTAGAATTGAGGAAAACTGAAAAAGATCAATGAAGGAAAATAAACCGTAATAGAAAATACTGTTTTTATAAATATAAAAGGGGACGTGACAGAGAAAACAGAGGCAACTTTTTTTACGTTGGCTATGCCTCCATGCAGTTGGCGCATGAGCTTGGGTTAGCTAATCCGGCATATCATACCAGCAAGTTGTGATGGAACTCATAAACTAATGAACTAGAGGGGTTATCTATCGTAGGTAGAAAAAAATTAGTTAAAGGGTATATACACATAGATTTAAAAAAAATAAGTACCATACACTGAACCAGTAATTACCTGTACAAGTACAATGACCTAGCTGACACCTAGCCTACCTTGACTGTTCTGCTCATGCCAGCACAGGCCACTCTTGCCGATGATACAATGGCTTCGTCAACAGGGTGGAGACTTCTGTTTTACTCCGCTTTGCAGGAGGGGCGGAACAGCCGGTGTCATGTTGATTGACAGCCGCCTTCCCCCTACCTAACTGGAGGAGTGAGCTGTCAATAAGAATGATGTTAGCTCTGACACCCATCAATAGAAAAGAGAAACCACTTTTTCTGTTGATGCAACGTCAGTGAAAGTTACACAATCACCGGCAGGAGTCAGCGAAGAATGACACCAGACACAACAGATGGGTTGGTAGTAATGACCTCCCTGTTAGTGTTTAGGTACTTTTTAAAAAAAAATACCATAAATACCCTCTAAAGGTACCTTTACACGCCGCCACTGTGCCTAACAACAGGAATTCACCGCACGTGCACGTTTTTAACGGGGATACCGATCCTAATGCCGCATATAGACTCCGCCATTGCGTGCTCCACTGAAGGTATTGTGTTCCCCGGAAGTGTCCGACAGATCCTGCGGACTACTTCCTGTTGAATACCTTCCCTGCTTTACACGCCGCTACCACAAAGGAATATGGGTATTTGCACCAATCTTTAGGCGTGACAGAGTTGTGTATTCCGTGACGCTCGTACGCTGATTGGACAACGCAATAGCATCATGATTGGCCAGCCTGCGCAGGAAGGCTGGCTAATACATGACGCCATTGCAATTGTGTAGTGTGAATGGTCAGCCCCTTTAAATATGGCGCCCTGTGCAGGGACAGCCAATGGTAAACACAGTAGCCCCCACCAATAATCGCTGATGGGGCGTGTATCCATGATGCTGTGGCACACCCCTGTGAAATCACTAGACGACGCAACATCCATCCCTGTGCCCCGTTTTAACGCCACTACCATGGCAATTGTGCCTTTCCGTTGCCTTCGGTTTTTGAGCACGGCTCAGCAACAGGTATCTGAGTCAACTGCAGGACACAGGAAGGAATTCCTATTTACACGCCGCCATTTAGTACCAATTTCATGGCAACAGCATAAATATCCCCAATGGCAGGCAGTTGCTACCTTTCAGTAGTGGCGTGTAAAGGTACCTTAAAGGGAACCTGTTTGTCATGCTGGGTATAGGGAGACACTCAGCGCAGGATGAGGGCAGGAAAAAGGAGTCCCTGATGCTATGGGCAAAAGGTGAGATGGTGACCCCTAGATAAACTAACGCTGACACCTAGCTACTGGGACATATACACCAGGATGAGAGACATGTATATTAGGATGTGGCGTAGGATGATGGACATTTATACCAGGATGGGGACATATATATCAGGAAGGGGACATTTAGATTAGGATGGGGGCAAATATTTAACAGAACCGAGTGGACAAATATAACGGGATAGGGCCCAGGATGGGGGAAATATAGACCAGGATGAGGACATATTTACCAAGATGGGGCATATTACTATAGGATGAGTGACACTATTATATAATGAAGGGGAAGGAGGGACAACATTTATGCCTTCATAAGATTTAAACGTTATAAGGGCCCATATATCTGATCAACATGCCGGGGGGAGCAGATCCACAATTTGCACTGGGGCCCATTGGACTGGTTGGGATACAGGAACGATGCTGATACTGGGTAGCTTAGAATGTGTTCAAATATAACTTTTTATCTAGATGGACAACCCCTTTAATTAGTTTTTTGCACTGACTTTCACTTTGATGGCGAGTGAGACCTGGTATTAATCAGCAGGTGTGTGTAGGGATCCTAAATCTAAAGAGATGCGTGAGACTCCTTGTACATTCCCGAGTAGCTGAGCTTAGATTAATCTTGACCTATGTCACATCGTTCCCTTCAGTGCTCCCCGATCTATAAGTAACATTGGAACTTTAGAAGTCTTGCTTGTGAGACAAAGTTTTGCATTTGGAAGACTTTGCTAAATGAGCTGCATCTCAGGCCACTTCTACCGCCTCAATCTAAATAGGCTGTAAATATTTCTTTGCAAGAACTACTTATTGATCTGTCCGAATGCAATTAAACAGTTGGCCGGTCACAGCAAAACTTCCCTTGTTGTTTTGTAGCTTGTGTTCTTGGCCCTAAGCTTTTCATGGAAAGGAGCCAGACACTATATTAAAGTTATCTCCCGCGATAAAGATTGAGTTACCGACGACGGAACATCATAAGATTTAAAAAAGCAAACATAGTCATTAGGAGTTATAATAACATGGCAAAAAAGAAGTTATTCAGACCATGAAACAAAAGAAAATCTAAATTCGTTTCTTATGTCCGACTTTAATGAGCTGTAGGGTATACAAGGATATCACTAACTTGAATAATGACATTTAGGCCAATAGGCCACCAAAAAGTCAAAGAACCGTAACCGGTAAAATCACGTATAACAAGATCTGACCCCTTTGGATTAACTCCTGGCACAAAATCCTAAAACAGAATATATTTTTCAGTCCATTGATCACTATATCTAGTAATTGAAATAAAAATGTTATAGGGAAAGTGCCTCGTGTTTCTTTTTAGCTTGATACAAAGAAATTTTATTTTTATTCACTTTATATAGCATATTATACAATTTCACTCAATCAATGTACCCATTGGCCTCAAAATTTACATTCCTATCAGATCTACCCTTTGGATGTAAGGAGGCAAAACCCAAAAACAGAATTATTTTAGTCCTTGTCCTATTGTGGGATTTTCACTTTGTTCCCTGTTGTTTGATAAGATTTTTATTGTAATTCACTGTAACACCAATTATTTACATACATCATCTACTGTCCCCATTGGGCTCACAATCTACATTCCCTATCAGTAAATCTTAAAGGCCCAGTTACACAGTATGATGACCCAGCGATCGACCAACGATCCGACGTGGCCGGGATCACTGGGACATCGTTATCTGATCGCTGGTGAGCTGTCAAACAGGCAGACTCACCAGCGATCAGCGACCAGCGAGAACTGATATCCAGGGTAAACATCGGGTAACTAAGTGCAGCACTGCGCTTAGTTACCCGATATTTACCCTGATTACCAGCTCCCAGCTGTGCAGTGCTGGGAGGTATTTCATCGTTGTCTCCCGCTGTCACACGCGCCGATGCTGGCTGCCCATGCAGGAGACCAATGATAAATTTTATGGTCCAGTCCATTCTTCCACGATCAACTATCAACGAACTTATCGTTGGTCGTTGATATGTGTCACAGGCTACGATGTCATTTCGACATTGCTGCAACATCACCAAACCGGTGACGTTGCAACGATATCGTTAACAATATCGTAGCGTGTATGGGGCCTTTAGAGTGTAGAAAGAAACCCAAAATTGTCCTGCAAATGTTGTTCTTGGAGGATATTTCAACTCAGAACCCAAGAGCTGCAAGGAAACTCTTTTACTGAGTCCTGTGCTTCCCAATTTAATGCGGGAAGATGAGATATACCTTGTTTCCTTATTTTTTTAAAATATTTTGTAGCTATTTATCTTTTGTTTTGAAAATTTTTCTTGGGAGGCCAATAGGGAAAACACACATGTCCATAAAGTTCATCCAAAAAATGGGAAAGAATAATGGTATTGGGGAATAGGTACGGTTATGGACAATGCATTATCCATTGTGCCTAAAAGAACAGGTTTTTACCTTCTGATCCCCAAGTGTCAATCAACTGGATCCACATACAGAAGCATTTGTCATATTTGTCACACTAACAGTGTGTAGAGTGGTCATATTATGTCTCTAGCCTTACCTCTTAATAACAGTGCTGACCATAGAAGCCGCCGATTGAATTACATGCTGGTATTAGTTCTGTCCTCTAAAGTACACCCAGATCCTTCTCTACAAGTTATTCTCCTAGTTTTACTCCACCTAGAACATATTTTTTATTATTTTAATGTCCTTCAGCTTAATATTGAGCTATGGCGACTTGATGGATGAAAGCTCTGTTGGAAGATCGATCTGTGCAAACTTAGTGGCCCCAAAGCCTAGATGGTCCACCAGGGTCTTCTTCAAGCCTATATATGTCCACCAGGACTTCTCCAAAGCCAAGTACTAGGTCCACCAGGACTTCTCAAGCCAAGAAGTCCACCAGGGTCTCTTCCAACACTACATAGGTCCACCGGGGTCTTCTTCACCATTATCTTGATATATTGGGCCGATCGGGTTGCTGGTCTTCCTCTTCACCTTGTTCCTTCTATTCTTCCGCCCACTATTTTTCTCCAGTGATCGCTCTCTTCGTATGATGTGTAGACAAGTTGTAGCTTGGTGATTTTTGCTCTAGGTAACATGTTTGGCTTGATTTGTCCAGTATTGATGGTTTGCTTCTTCTTGCCATCCATGGTATTGATAAATCCTTCCCAGCACCACATTAACAAAGGTGTTGATTCTTCCTCTGTCTCGTTCCTTTATCATCCAGGTTTCGCATCCATATGTTACTACAGAAAAGACCAGACTATGATTGTAGAACATATGGTGCCCGCATATTAATATTTCCAAGGTGTATAACTTTTAATTTCTCCACATTGAACCTCATCTGCCACGTGGATGACAAAACGCTCAGTTTATCGTCCCTCTAACTTATGGTTATGAACATCTTCCATAGACTTCATTACACAGCTTGCTATTAGTCCCATTTTTTTAAATAAATAAGTTGAATAATAGTGGACCCAGCACTAAACTCTGGGGTCACCGCTTATAACCGTGGACCATGCAGAGAAACAGCCATTCACCAAAACTCTTTGGCTGCAATCTTTAAATCACTTTTTGATGCATTTACAAACCTTGCTTTCTGCCTTTACACTTTAAAGGCATATGAGAGCAGCATGACGTAAGCAAAGAAACCCTGAATCTAACAATGTATCACATAGATTACAGTACTTGTGCAGCATTTTGACACAATGATAGGATTTATTTTCAGGAACATGACAGAGTTGGGAGAAATGCCCCCACTCACACCAAGCTCTGTATGTACAATGTCAATAGACAGAGAGCGGCCCCCGTCCACACCAGGCTCTGTATGTACAATGTCTATAGACAGAGAGCGGCCCCCGTCCACACCAAGCTCTGTATGTACAATGTCTATAGACAGAGAGCACCCCATGTCCACACCAGGCTCTGTATGTACAATGTCTATAGACAGAGAGCTGGCCCCCTCCACCCAGGCTCTGTATGTACAATGTCTATAGACAGAGAGCGACCCCTTGCCCACACCAGCTCTATATGTACAATGTCTATAGACAGAGAGTGGCCCCGTCCACTACCAGGCTCTGTATGTACAATGTCTATAGACAGAGAGCGGCCCCCGTCCACACCAGGCTCTGTATGTACAATGTCTATAGACAGAGAGCACCCCCCACACCAGGCTCTGTAGTACAATGTCTATAGACAGAGAGGGCCCCGCCCACTCCAGGCTCTGTATGTACAATGTCTATAGACAGAGAGCATCCTTCCACACAGCTCTTATGTACAATGTCTATAGACAGAGAGTGCCCCACCCACACCAGGCACTGTATGTACAATGTCTATAGATAGTGAGCACCCTCGCCCACACCAGGCTCTGTATGTACAATGTCTATAGACAGAGAGCGCCCCCCGCCACACCAGCTCTGTATGTACAATTCTATGAACAGAGAGCCCCTGTCCACACCAGGCTCTGATATGTACAATGTCTATAGACAGAGAGTGGCCCTCGCACTCCAGGCTCTGTATGTACAATGTCTATATCGAGAGCTGCCCCTCCCACACAGACTCTGTATTACAATGTCTATAGACAGAGCTTCACCCACCCACACCAGGCTCTGTATGTACAATGTCTATAGACAGAGTGCCCCGCCCACACCAGGATCTGCTATACAGTGTTATAGACAGAGCTGTCTGCCACACGAGCTACCTCGTCTGCTACAATCTGCTAACAGACGAGCTGCCCACCCACAACCAGGCACTGTATGTACAATGTCTATAGATAGTGAGCTGCCCCCGCCCACACCAGGCTCTGTATGTACAATGCCTATAGACAGAGCTTCACCCTCCCACACCATGCTCTGTATGTACAATGTCTATAGATAGAGCTCCACCCTCCCACACCAGGCTCTGTATGTACAATGTCTATAGACAGAGCTACCCCGCCCACACCAGAACTGCATACACCAGGCTATGTATATACAATGTCTATAGATAGAGCTTCACCCTCCCACACCAGGCTCTGTATGTACAATGCCTATAGACAGAGCTTCACCCTCCCACACCAGGCTCTGTATGTACAATGTCTATGACAGAGCTACCCCGCCCACACCAGAATCTGCCTACACCAGGCTATGTATATACAATGTCTATAGATAGAGAGCTGCCCCTGCCCACACCAGCTCTCTATAGAGATTGGTATTTACTATAAGGTGTCAATCACAGCAGGGGTCATGTCAGTCTGCCATATATGTGACTTTGTAGTCCTGTAATGGTAATCACAGGGTAATAAAGCTGTTAGATTCTGTAAACAATCGCACAGATCATTATAGGAGAAGCACAGTTATTATATTAGTTGCGTTTTGCTTTTTAAACCTTAGGCTGGTTTCACATTGCGTTTTTTGGGATCCATGGCTGTCCGTTGTAAAACAGACAGCCACGGATCCGATTTGGCCCGCATGTATCCCTATGAGCACGGATTGGTGCTCTATTAGCCATCCGATTTGTCACTGATCGATTCTGTCTGATTTTTTTGCTGTACGCAGAATCAGAAACTGCTCCAATTTAGGGCACAGCAGACCAAATGGACAGAATTGGATCTGACCCGATCTGTGGCAATTAACATGGGGGCCTATGGAGAACATCGGGAAAATATCGGATCGTTTCATGTTCAGTACACTAAATGTGTTTAGTAGTAGTATGCTCAGTACACTAAACTCTCTGTTCCTGTTTAATTTCACTTCCGCAATGTATATACATATATTGCGTAAGTAAAATAAACTAAAATACGTGTTGAAAAAAAAAAAAAAGATCCTCACCTCTCCGGTGTGTGTCCCGCAATGTGCACCATCTCTGAAGGACCTGTGCATCAGCTGACCTGGTGGGGCAGAGCTACCCGATCAGCTGATCGGACACATGACCGCATCAGCTGAGAGGTTTAAATCTCCCACTGCCAATCGGTTTTGGCGGGCAGGAGATTTAAACCGCTCAGCAAATAATGAGGCTCAGGAGTCAGCGTGAAACCTACAACATTTCAGGATATATTTTTTAAATGTAAATTAGTAGAAAATTGGTCATTTTCTGATGATTTGGTCAAAGCTTCACTCAGTTTTAAAATAACACCCTTAAAAAGTTCCATACATCCAAAAATATACTTTTGGGGTTCTGATGTTAAATCTGAACTAATTTGCTGGCAGCAATCCTGACTGAGAGAACTGTAATGGTAGGGTGGTCTGCTCTTGAGATACATGACTAGCCCCTAACAAGATAAGCAATATAATTTTTATGGTTTCCTCCCAGGACCTAACCATTCATGTCTCTTAGCTTACAATTTCCTGAAGCTCATCCACTATCAAATTAATGATCCAAATATATTAGGGGAATAGAAAACCACCATAATTAGAGCAATTTTGCATGGTTTGACTTGGTTTGATTTCAAGCATTTCTAAGTTGTTAAATTAGATTTATAACAGTGCAAAGTGTAAATGATTCAGACAACTTTTACAAATGAATATAATTGTTCTTTCCATTTGAAGAAAAGTATTTAAAAATGAAAATGACATGCAAATTTCAATAAATAGGAATGTATTAAAAATGTTAAAAACAAAAAATATTGTGATATAATTAGTCCTGTAACCATGTTGGTGAAGATATATCCTCCATTGAGATTTTGGATGTCTAAAGGTACCGTTACACGCCGCAATCTCGCCAGGCAATGTGTGGCGATATGACGTGTGCGCTCACGTTTTTCGTGCCCGCCTCAGATAGCCGATGGCGGCGTCACACTCCAGCAATATCGCCCTGAAGCTAAGGCGATGTGCCGCTCCGGAAATGCCTCACCTTCAGCGGAAGCAATCTTGCCTCATTCCATCGCCGCGTCACACGCCGAAATTGCATAGGCAATGTGGGCGTACATGTTCAGCGCAGTGAGGAGATAGGTGTGCCACAGTGGTTTACACCGCGCCCCATACAGCTCATTGGACAACACAACTGCATAACAATTGGTCAGCCTGCTCTGGAAGGCTGGCTAATACATGACTCAACTGTCTATCGGAGTTTGTCACAAATACACGCTGTGTCATCAATTGTGGCTCCTACAACACACACACTGGCCCATGGCACGCATCTATGATGTGTAGCCCAACATCTGAGCAGTCATGTGTGGCACTATACTCCACACAGCACAACTTAATACACGCGGACAACATAGCTTGAGCAATTCAATGGCGCACGTAATTGCACTGAGTTTGCAGACAGTTGTGTAGCAGAAGATGTGTGTGGTGCAGAATGGGCAGCTCTTCAAATATGGCGCGGTGTCAACTGACAGCCAATGGGAACACAGTAGCCCACAGCAATCATCTCAGACGGGGCGCAGACTACCGCACGCTGGGGCACGCCTACGGAAAATCACAGAAATCGCTCTTTCCATCACTATCGCCCTGTCACACACCAAAACACGAAAAAATCGCCTTGACGTTATCGCCTGATTACTGAGCACTATTCAGCAATCAGGCGACGGGCGATTTATCGCCGCAAAATCGCCCAATCAAATGCCGCCACCGTGAGGCAATTTCACGGCGATTTCGCCCTGGCGACACATCGCCTTTCAGATCGCCTGGCAAGATTGCGGCGTGTGATGGTACCTTAAGAGATATAAGCGACTCTCTTGAAAGTTAATTGTTGGACAATTTCCTCTCCCAGAGGAACAAGCAGGATTCAAAAATGGCAGAAGAACGAGTGATGTAATAAAAGGTCACAGAATACAACAAGGAGATGCATTTCTACTTCATCGACTACAGTAACTGTGTTGATCACCAGAAACTTTGGAATACCATGAAGGATATGGGTGTGCCAAACCATCTCATCAGCCTCATTAGGAACCTTTACATCAACCAAGAAGCACCAGTCCAAACGGAGCACGGTGACACAGCATAGTTCAAAGTAGAGCGAGGCGTCAGGCACGCAGAAGCTATTTTCAGAAAAGCTGGACTTGCCAAAAAAGAGTAGGAATCACAATT
>JARQOC010000007.1:159933193-160039931 GCA_033576535.1 Allobates femoralis
AGTAGGAATCACAATTGGTGGCTGAATCATCATTAATTTTAAATATGCAGATAAAATACCATTGATAGCAACAAGCGTAGATGGAATGAAGGACTTATTACGCAGTGTCAAGATGCACACCCTGAACATGGGACTGCTACTCAATACAAAGAAGCTAAATATTTTGACTAATGCTAGGTAAGACCGGGACACATTTCAGATGGACAGTGATGAACTGGAAGTTGGAAATGACTTCAGCCTAATCACCATTTAAGATAAATCGAAGGCACCGAATAAGAAGGTCTTCAAATTGTAAAACATTTCTCTGACAACGAAGACCCGTACATGTCTGGTCTTTTCTGTAGAAATATATGGATGTGAAACCTGGATGATTTAAGAACAAAAACAGAAGAAAAATCAACACCTTCGAAATGTGGAGCTGGAGAAGGATGTTATCAATACCATGGATGACAAGAAGAACAAACAAATCAATGTTAGAACATACCAAGCCAGACATGTTACTTGAAGCAAGGATCACCAAGCTATGAACTTCCTACTTTGGACACATCATACAAAGAACGAAAGAACTGGAGAAGGACCTCATGGTAGGAAGAAAACTAAGAAAAAGGGGAAGAGGAAGATCAGCAACCCAATGGCTTGATACAATTAAGATAGCGATGGAGAAGACCCTGGTGGACCAATCTAGACTTGGAGAAGACCCTGGTGGACCTATTTAGGCTTGAAGAAGCCTCTGGCCTAGTGGGAAGATCTTCTGAAAGGTTTTTGAAAGGTTTTCTTCCACATTTCACTTATGAAGTATATTTGAAAGTTTATTATAATCACTTGCTCTACATTATTATTAAATACAAATTTAAACAGCAGTTACACTTTAAGTTCTTTACGATAGTTCCTCAAATCCAGATGGTAGATATCACGACCATAGCATGTGTATCCAGCTCCAGTCTATATAGTCCTTCCATGGGCTTCAGGACAGGCCTCAGCAACAGATCCTCTCCCTTCCAATTCACAGCACTAACTAAAATGTGGCTCATTGTTTTAGAAGTCCCATCTCCTGCCCTGTCTACAGGTTTGTATATTGTAAAAGCCCCCTGCAGAGAGGAACAAAGACACACACCCATCTACTGCAGGCCTGACTACATTAAAGTCCAAAAGCCAACTAGGATGACAAATTGTTACAAACCCTTCCCCATTCAAATTGTGTACTTTAAACTGAAGATCAAGCAAGCAAATCTCCAAAAATATAGAACAATAACACTCATGTAACCAGAGCTGTAAAAAGTTCTCCCCATGTCCACTGGTCCAATAATCTTTAGTTCGCGGCCAACTCCTCACAATACCCAATTGAAAAAATGACTTTTAGTCTGAAACATACTCAAAGGTAGACAACCCCTTTAAGATTAAGGTCCAATGCAAAATTAGAGTTTCAGCTGGTATGTGCCTTTTAAGATATTGTTCACATATTATGTACCTGGAAGGACAAGGGGCCCCTTAAGATGACGGGATCCGGGAGTGAATGTAGCCGATGCCCACTAGTAGAACAGTCCTAGTCAGTAGGGATGAGCGAGTCTACTCGCTAGGACTCGTTACTCGGCGATTCTTAAGGGACTCGCTGGACTCGGGAATCGGCGAGTCTTTTAGCGAATACTCGCTCAGTAACGAGTCCAATGCAAGTGAATGGCAATCTTAGTTTTGTCATAGTTTACTTTCTCTCACTCGCTAGACTCGCTAGACTCGCTCTATCACATCGCTATATAGCTTGAATCTCCCCAAACAGCAGCGAGTCTGAGCGAGTCTACGAGTCCGAATCCTAGCGAGTCTGCGATTCCGAGTCCTGTATTCTCTATTCGGGACTCGCGAATCCAGAATCTTTTATGTTACTAGTCAGCATTGCGTGTTAGGTCAGAAAACTTGTGAAGATAGCCAATCATAGTCAGTAATGGCATAGCAGCTTTGGTTGTGTCAGGACTATGATTGGCTGCTGTCCATCGTGATGCCTATGTCATCTATGACAAGGCAAGGCAGTATATAAGGCTTGCCCCCGCCATTTTGGGCACATTGCTGAGAAGAGCTGACCTAGTGCAGGGAGACTTGGAGCAGATCTAGGGACAGTTAGGCAGTGTAGGAGTCACATATAACCCAAAAGTTCTTTTCAGAACTAACAGGACGCAGTGTAGGAGTCAAGATTCCTCACACATAACCCAAAAGTTCTTTTCAGAACTACCAGGACGGAGGATTGCTGTACAGGACTGTAAGGAAGGGAGATAGGAGCAGCCTTACAGTGAATCCAGCACCATCCTCAGAGCTTAGTTCACCCAGCTTTCCGCAGAGCTGTAATCCTAAGCTTTTTCTTATTTTTGGCACTAGTCTACCAAATAATTTTGGTGCCATTTTTCCACAAAAAATTTCCTGTGCCAGTGCGTTGCTGTACGGTGTCCTGCCTGCAGCTCGCACGGTACTTGTAAACTTGCACGCAGCCAGCACCGCAGCCTAAGTGTGCCTGGTTCTGCGTACTAAACAATTTTTTCCTGTGCCAGTGCGTAGCTGTACGGTGTCCTGCCTGCAGCTCGCACGGTACTTGTAAACTTGCACGCAGCCAGCACCGCAGCCTAAGTGTGCCTGGTTGTGCGTACTAAACAATTTTTTCCTGTGCCAGTGCGTAGCTGTACGGTGTCCTGCCTGCAGCTCGCACGGTACTTGTAAACTTGCACGCAGCCAGCACCGCAGCCTAAGTGTGCCTGGTTCTGCGTACTAAACAATTTTTTCCTGTGCCAGTGCGTAGCTGTACGGTGTCCTGCCTGCAGCTCGCACGGTACTTGTAAACTTGCACGCAGCCAGCACCGCAGCCTAAGTGTGCCTGGTTGTGCGTACTAAACAATTTTTTCCTGTGCCAGTGCGTAGCTGTACGGTGTCCTGCCTGCAGCTCGCACGGTACTTGTAAACTTGCACGCAGCCAGCACCGCAGCCTAAGTGTGCCTGGTTGTGCGTACTAAACAATTTTTTCCTGTGCCAGTGCGTAGCTGTACGGTGTCCTGCCTGCAGCTCGCACGGTACTTGTAAACTTGCACGCAGCCAGCACCGCAGCCTAAGTGTGCCTGGTTCTGCGTACTAAACAATTTTTTCCTGTGCCAGTGCGTAGCTGTACGGTGTCCTGCCTGCAGCTCGCACGGTACTTGTAAACTTGCACGCAGCCAGCACCGCAGCCTAAGTGTGCCTGGTTCTGCGTACTAAACAATTTTTTCCTGTGCCAGTGCGTAGCTGTACGGTGTCCTGCCTGCAGCTCGCACGGTACTTGTAAACTTGCACGCAGCCAGCACCGCAGCCTAAGTGTGCCTGGTTGTGCGTACTAAACAATTTTTTCCTGTGCCAGTGCGTAGCTGTACGGTGTCCTGCCTGCAGCTCGCACGGTACTTGTAAACTTGCACGCAGCCAGCACCGCAGCCTAAGTGTGCCTGGTTGTGCGTACTAAACAATTTTTTCCTGTGCCAGTGCGTAGCTGTACGGTGTCCTGCCTGCAGCTCGCACGGTACTTGTAAACTTGCACGCAGCCAGCACCGCAGCCTAAGTGTGCCTGGTTCTGCGTACTAAACAATTTTTTCCTGTGCCAGTGCGTAGCTGTACGGTGTCCTGCCTGCAGCTCGCACGGTACTTGTAAACTTGCACGCAGCCAGCACCGCAGCCTAAGTGTGCCTGGTTCTGCGTACTAAACAATTTTTTCCTGTGCCAGTGCGTAGCTGTACGGTGTCCTGCCTGCAGCTCGCACGGTACTTGTAAACTTGCACGCAGCCAGCACCGCAGCCTAAGTGTGCCTGGTTGTGCGTACTAAACAATTTTTTCCTGTGCCAGTGCGTAGCTGTACGGTGTCCTGCCTGCAGCTCGCACGGTACTTGTAAACTTGCACGCAGCCAGCACCGCAGCCTAAGTGTGCCTGGTTGTGCGTACTAAACAATTTTTTCCTGTGCCAGTGCGTAGCTGTACGGTGTCCTGCCTGCAGCTCGCACGGTACTTGTAAACTTGCACGCAGCCAGCACCGCAGCCTAAGTGTGCCTGGTTCTGCGTACTAAACAATTTTTTCCTGTGCCAGTGCGTAGCTGTACGGTGTCCTGCCTGCAGCTCGCACGGTACCTTCCATCTCTCTAAAAATATCTTAGCCTCTAGTGTGTACCTTTCACGAAATAGTACCTGCTACTTGTTTTACAAGCCCCCAGAAAGCCACCAGAAATTACAAAATGTCACACAAAAAACCAAATCCCAAAAAAAGTCTTGCTAAGGGACAGGGACGAGGTACAGGCATTGGTAGTCGTGGCCAACTATCCACCAGTTCGGGCAGACAGACGAGGATTGATCGATCGTTCCTCCTGTCTAACTTTCCCCGTCAGGAAAGTAAACGAGTATTGAGGCCGGAAGACGAACAGCATCTAACGTCTTGGCTGGCAGACAAGACCTCAACAACAGGTTCTTGCAGCACTCAAGGTTCCTTGAGCACTGTATCTACTGTTGGTACATACCATGCTGGGTCATCTAATCCACAACCTCTTCACAGTTCCTCAGACCAACAGCAGCCCCATGAAAATGTTGACACAGACATGGGTCACTCAGATGACTTATTTGGTACATATAATCCTTTACATGAATCCGGTTTGCCAGACTCCGTAGTAGATGAGATACTTGATGAAGAATTGTCCATTCATGGACAAGTTTTAGAGACACCCCGGCCACATGAACGTGTCTTTCAGCAAAGTCTTAGACCGTCTCAGGAGTTGGAGGATGATGATGATGAGACAGTGACACACTTGTCATCTGGGGAGCAAAATCTATCTTGTTATCGGGAAGATTTAGAAGAGGAAGGGGTTGATGATGAGACAACTGATCCCACGTGGAATGTTGCGATGCAGAGCCAGCAGAGCAGCACGGAGGAAGAAAGTGTGTATGTCCCACCAACAAAGGCAGCAAGGCCGACTCCTCCCACCAGAACTCAAAGAGTCACCACTGTTGCCCAAAATGTGTCCACTGTGGCTCAAAATTTGTCAACTGTTGGACAAAATGTCTCAAATGTGGGCCTCAGTAATCCCTCAGGGAGTACAGTCAAGCCTAGAGGTCGGTCAGCCACTGTGTGGAAATTTTTTAAAGATGGGCCTTCTCAAGAAAATGTGGTCATCTGTACCATCTGCCATGCAAGGCTCAGCAGAGGCCACGGGAAAGGAAACCAGAGCACCAGCAGTATGCGGAAGCACATGGCTGGTCAGCACCCTATTCAGTGGTCAAAAGTGCAGCCTTCCACAACAGTGTCATCTGACCCAAAGACTGCGACGGTAACTCAGATACGTCCGTCACAATCAAGTGTTGCTGAAGCTGGTCCAGCTCATATGTACTCATCACAAGCAGCGGTTGCAGAGAGACTGAACACGAGTGCAGACAGTTGTCGGTCAGCAACATCGTTACAGTTATCAGTGACACAGCTGTACGAAAGGAAGCAGAAATACCACTCTTCCCACCCATTAGCCAAAAAAATAAATGCCCAGATAGCTAAGTTGTTAGCAGTCGAGATGTTGCCGTTTAGGCTTGTGGGTACAGACTCTTTCCGTGAGCTTTTGGCTGTGGCAGTACCACGCTACTCGGTTCCAAGCCGCCACTACTTTTCACGTTGTGCCGTCCCCGCGTTACATGAGCATGTCATTAACAACCTCAAGCGTGCCCTCACCAACGCTGTAACCGGGAAAGTACACCTTACTACGGACACGTGGACAAGCAGTTCAGGACAGGGCCGGTACATCTCGCTCACCGCGCATTGGATCAACGTTGTGGAGAGTGTGCCAAACGATGTTAGTGTTACATCAAACATCCTACCCACGCCACGGATAGCTGGCACAACCTCATTCAGGGTCTCTGCATCATCCTATATGTCCACTACCCCATCTTCCGCTTCCTCGACCAATCCTCAATTGCCCTCAACATCACGGCCAAGTTGGGAGGTTTGCTGCAGTGCTTCAGCAAGACGCCAACAGGCTCTGCTGAAGCTGATCTGTTTAGGTCACACACCGCACACTGCAGTAGAGCTGTTGAAAGGTCTGAAGGAACAGACAGATGAGTGGCTATCCCCACTCCAACTCCAGACCGGTCTCGTGGTGAGCGACAATGGTCGTAACCTAGTGGCTGCACTAAAGCTCGGAAACCTTGTGCACGTGCCTTGCATGGCTCACGTGCTGAATCTGGTAGTGCAGAAATTCCTGCGTACATACCCAGAGCTATGTGACCTACTGGAGAAGGTGCGTCGACTTTGTGCACATTTTCGTCATTCGTCAACAGCGGTTGGAAAACTTTCATTGCTTCAAAAGCAATTGAATTTGCCCAACCACAGACTCATTTGTGACATGCCGACACGATGGAACTCTACATTCCATATGTTATCGAGGATCAATGAGCAGCAGAGGGCAATATCCGAGTATCAGTTGCAACATGCCCGTCAGACCGGCAGTCAGCCACGACATATTAGTACAATGGAGTGGGTGTGGATCGCTGACACATCTGAGGTTCTTGATAATTTTGACTACTGCACAAAACTGGTGAGCGGTGATCAGTCCATCATCAGTGTCACTATACCCATGCTGTGTCTGCTGAAAGAGTCCCTCATTAATCAGAAAAATGAAGCATTGAGAGCCCAGCAGATGGCTATGGAGCCAGATTTAAACAGCGCAGTACCTAGCCAGCAAAGCCAGTATGACCAGGCAACAATGGCTCCTGAGGAGGAACAGGAGCAAGACGATGAAGAGGATTCATTTTTTGTTGGTGCCGATGTCAACCCAGATGGTACTCAGAACCCCAGCTTTGTGTCTGTCCACCATGGGTGGCCTGGAGAGGAGGAGGCGGAGACAGACTTTGCGGATACAATGGGTATTGAACATCGTTCTGAGGACACTGAAGACATGACTCTATGCAGCTTAGGACACATGGCTGACTTCATGTTGACTTGTCTGCTAGAAGACCCACGAGTGATTAACATATTGCACAACGACCTCTACTGGTTGGCCACCTTTCTGGACCCACGTTATAAAGATAAATTCACCTCACTGCTGTTTCAGTCACCACGTGGCTTGACAATTGACTATTTCAAGAGTGTTCTTGTGGAAAATATGCTTCGAATATCACCGTCAGACAACACTCTGCCCATAGTTAGCAACTCTGTGCAACAGCAGCCTTTGGTCGGGGCACAATCATCCACGCTGTCCAGAAGAGATGCTGGAAAGATGTCCGCAAAGTGGGCTATGTTCAATAAGCCATCGAACCTGCAGCGCCATGTTGCTCCAGTAACCATCTCTCGGAGACAGAAACTTACCAACATGGTACAAGAATACTTAAGTGACAGTACCTGCTTCCTGACTGATGCCGCAGTCCCGTTTAATTACTGGGTCTCCAAGCTCCACACTTGGACCGAGCTCTCGTTGTATGCCTTGGAGGTGCTGGCATGCCCTGCAGCTAGTGTGACATCAGAGCGGGTTTTCAGTGCCGCTGGGGGTATCATAACTGATACCAGGACACGTCTTACTCCAGAGAATGCAGACAGGCTTACTCTAATTAAGTTTAATAGGAACTGGATTTCACAAGACTTCTTGAGCCCTGAAGACGACAGTACTCAGAGCTGAAGTGCCACGTTCATCATCAATATGATATAATTAATCATTGTATTATATTGTGTCTTTTTGGTACAAGCAGTATGTCCAAGACCAGTAACGATTTGCGTAACCATGTTCCTGCAACCTGGTAATGAGGCTGCTTCATCTTAAACCAACACTACACCTTAACTTCGGTTTCATTAACCATCACAACACCTTTTCACAAGGAATCAACCTTTATTTTCTGTTAGCAAACATTTAACAGCCCCTTGGGCTAATTTTTGGAAACACCCAGCCTAACAAGCTGATCATGGCCCTTAGGCCTGCATTTACACTAAAAATGCAAAACAGCCCCTTGGGCTAATTTTTGGAAACACCCAGCTTAACAAGCTGATCATGGCCCTTAGGCCTGCATTTATACCCAAAAAGCAAAACAGCCCCTTGGGCTAATTTTTGGAAACACCCAGCCTAACAAGCTGATCATGGCCCTTAGGCCTGCATTTACACTAAAAATGCCAAACAGCCCCTTGGGCTAATTTTTTGAAACACCCAGCCTAACAAGCTGAACATGGCCCTTAGGCCTGCATTTATACCCAAAATGCCAAACAGCCCCTTGGGCTAATTTTTGGAAACACCCAGCCTAACAAGCTGAACATGGCCCTTAGGCCTGCATTTATACCCAAAATGCCAAACAGCCCCTTGGGCTAATTTTTGGGAACACCCAGCCTAACAAGCTGAACATGGCCCTTAGGCCTGCATTTATACCCAAAATGCCAAACAGCCCCTTGGGCTAATTTTTGGAAACACCCAGCCTAAGAGGCTTATCATGGCCCTTAGGCCTGCATTTACACTAAAAATGCCAAACAGCCCCTTGGGCTAATTTTTGGAAACACCCAGCCTAACAAGCTGAACATGGCCATTAGGCCTGCATTTATACCCAAAATGCAAAACAGCCCCTTGGGCTAATTTTTGGAAACACCCAGCCTAAGAGGCTTATCATGGCCCTTAGGCCTGCATTTACACTAAAAATGCCAAACAGCCCCTTGGGCTAATTTTTGGAAACACCCAGCCTAACAAGCTGAACATGGCCATTAGGCCTGCATTTATACCCAAAATGCAAAACAGCCCCTTGGGCTAATTTTTGGAAACACCCAGCCTAAGAGGCTTATCATGGCCCTTAGGCCTGCATTTACACTAAAAATGCCAAACAGCCCCTTGGGCTAATTTTTGGAAACACCCAGCCTAACAAGCTGAACATGGCCATTAGGCCTGCATTTATACCCAAAATGCAAAACAGCCCCTTGGGCTAATTTTTCCAGGCACCAAGCCTATGCCTCCATCGTGGGCATTGCATGTACTATGCTCCTAGTACAAGCAATTCTATTGTATGGGCCAAGCACCCTGCTTTCTGAAAAAAATGTATATGAAGCCCCTTCAGCTAATTTTTTTAGGCAACAAGCCTATGCTTGCATCGTGGGCATTGCTTGGACTATCATCCTGCTGGAGCCTGGAGAAAGGTCCCACTGTACGCTCTGTAGAAAACGCGTAGACGCGATGTGTAGCAGGTAGATGTCCCAGCCTCTCACATGTGTGTTCCTAGTCTTGTTGCCATAGCGAGGCATTAAGTAACCCCCCAAACACAGGCACTGTTTATTTGTCAGCAACATTTGTCTGTGGAGTCATGATTTTACACTTAGTAACCAAGGTGACTTCATGCTCCATGCGGTCCGTAAAGTACTTGCTAATGATGCTCTCTCTCCCCTGTCCTCCACGCCAAATGTCTCGGGGTAATCCTTGACTCATCCCTCTCCTTCAAGCCCCACCTCTAGTTCCTAACCAAGTCCCTGTCACTCCAACTCAAAAATATTTCAAGAATTTGCTCGTTACTCAACCCTGACACAGCTAAAACACTCATTAATGCCCTCATCATCTCACGCCTTGACTACTGGAACCTCCTTCGCACAGGCCTCCCTGCCAACTCTCTTGCACCTCTCCAATGTATACTAAACTCTGCTGCCCGACTAATCCATCTGTCCTCACGCTACTCACCTGTCTACACCCACTGCCAAGCCCTTCACTGGGTCCCCGCCCCACAGAGAGCTCACTTTAAAACACTGATCATGACATTCAAAGCCTTACACAACCTATCCCCACCATACATCTCCGACATGATCTCCCGATACCATCCCTCACGCTACCTGCGTTCATCCAAAGAACTTCTCCGACACTCCCCCCTCATCTCCTCTTCCCACAACCGCATACAGGATTTCTCCCGGGCATTAACCATGCTCTGTAACTCGCTGCCCCACCTCATCACTCACTCGCCTACCCTGGGAACCTTCAAGAAACACCTAAAGACTCACCTCTTCCGACAGGCCTACAACCTGCCATGACACCCGCTACACGCCCCACGACCGACACCTTCCCCACCCTATTGTATCCCCACCCACCCCTCGTTGAATGTGAGCCCACGCGTACAGGGTCCTCTCCTGTTGTACCTCTATGACCTTATTGTCTATGTTTATTGTACTTCTCCTTGTGTACCTTATCCTCATGTAAAGCGCCATGGAACCTATCGGTGCTATATAAATAAATAATAATTATAATGATGATGACTTTAAGCCCACCCACAAAACAACCTACACATCCTTTCCCTGAAAAAAGACAGACACAAAGCAGTTTTTGTAAACTGGGTATTATTCCGCCATAATGGTAAAAATGTCAGAATTTGTTTTTTTTTTTTTTTTTTTTTTTTTGGTACAACTTTGTAAACAGGAAAATATAAGAAATAATAACAATGAAATTGTGCAATGCACATGAACACAAAATAAAAAAAAAAAAAAAAAGGGGTCTACAGCTGCTGGTAGGTTGCCGCATCCTCCGGCCTTGCCAGTAAAGTGACACCATCACCCTGGTCCTGCAAGAGGTCAAGGGCCCCATGAATGGCCTCCGGCAACCCTTGAGGGTGGATCCTCTGGGCCGGTGTGGGGAAAAATGGTAGGTCCCTGTTAGGTGGCCATTGTGGAATGGTAGGTACAGGCCTCTGTGGTGGCACATGGCTGTCCCGGGGTGTGGGCCTGTCTTGTAGGTTGTAGTGTCTGAGTTGCCACCCCTCCAAAAAATTGAAAACCTCACCTGGGTGGTTTGGTGGGCGACTGGCGTCAAGCACAATCTGTAATGCTGACCTTGCCCGCAGTAGCCTGTGAAATGGAATTTCATCCAGGAATGGTATCAGACTGTGGGCAAAGTCAGCATTACTTTGTGCACGCCGTCTATTAGGTGACCCCGGGATCAGACCATGGCTGGTGTGAGGTGGGCATCCAGGTTCCTCCTCTTGCGGCCGGACATGCCCCAAAGCTGGGGTTGGTGCTGGTGGCGGCGGTGGTGGTGTTGGTGCTGGTGGCGGCGGTGGTGGTGTTGGTTCTGGTGGCGGCGGTGGTGGTGTTGTGCTGTCGGTGCTGCGGTGGCGGCGGTGGTGCTGGTGCTGGTGGCGGCGGTGGTGGTGTTGCTGCTGCTGGTGGCGGCGGTG
This sequence comes from Allobates femoralis, assembly GCA_033576535.1. Taxonomy (NCBI): domain Eukaryota; kingdom Metazoa; phylum Chordata; class Amphibia; order Anura; family Aromobatidae; genus Allobates; species Allobates femoralis. The sequence continues at coordinate 159,944,330 of JARQOC010000007.1, forward strand.
GTGGTGGTGCTGGTTGCTGGTGGCGGCGGTGGTGGTGGTGTTGGTGTGGTGCTGGTGGCGGCGGCGGTGGTGGTGGCGCCGGCCGTGGTGGTGGTGGTGGGTGTTCTCCACGCCGCCTTCTGTTTGGCGGTGGAGGGTTCACAGCACGCCGCCCTCTGTAGTAAGCTTCTCTGTGGGTAAAGTAAAAAAAAATTTGGTGAATGCATTGCATTTGGAAACAAAAACATAGGTCAAACATTAAGTTGCACGCTTTTTAGACTCTGTGTATCTGTGTATTATTAATCAGATATTTGTTATTATTATGAAAGAATAACCAACTGTACATAACATAAAGGAATACGTGACTTTCTTTGCTAATTCCATACTAATACATAATTTTTCACCCCCTGATTAACACCCACCCCCCCCCATCCCATCTAATCTAGACGATCAATAACACCAATGGTTCACATGAAAAAAAAAAAGTCCCCCTGACTTCACTTTTTACTTGACATACTTAATTCACAAAACTTTTAGCTTATATCATCTATATAAAGCAGGGAAGGGGTTGAAAGGTATACAATATATATATATATAATCTATTTATATAATCGGGAGTTTGAAATTCCGGCACTGTAGCCTAATCCCAAACTCCTTAGCGTCACTGCGAGCGGAGACGCGTATGCGCCTTCGCGAGCCGCAGACGCTTAACTCACACAGCCGCTATAGCGTTTTCTCTAGCGGCCTCGCGCCCTCCGCTCACAGCAAGACCTGCGCCCCTCACAGCGCCCAATCCGCCCCGGCATGCTGGCATTTGTACTTCCCCGTCTGTGCACCCACAGGTCTTAGCAGATCACTGATGCTGACAGCGGGGGGGGACAACACAGACAATCAAATCAGGAGGAGGTCAGTGTCAGGAGGAGATGACAGACGCCCGCCGGGGCCTGTGACACTGCAGAGGTCACAGCGGGGCTGTGTGTGCGGACAACGGGGAGGCCGGGGGCTACGGACGTACCGGACACGTCCTCTGCTCCTGGAGATGTGCCGCGGTTCCGCGCTCGCAGCGTATCTGACGCTGGAGCCGCGCTCACCACGCCCACACCACGCCCTCTGCCAAACAACCCACACCTCTCACTAACCTCCTGCAGCTAACCACACCCCATGTTTACCTTTGCCATGATGTCATTTAGCTGCGGCCGCTATCTTTAATAAGGTCAGAAATGATGGCAGTAATCGGATCTCTGCTCCCTCTAGCACGCCCCAACACTGTAGCACCATCTATTAACCCTATTCTCATCACCTATATACTCTGCTACCCACTGAGCCGCCTGTATACTCTGCTACCCACAGACCCGCCTGTATACTCTGCTACCCACAGACCCACCTGTATACTCTGCTACCCACAGACCCGCCTGTATACTCTGCTACCTCAGACCCGCCTGTATACTCTGCTACCCACAGACCCGCCTGTATACTCTGCTACCCACAGACCCGCCTGTATACTCTGCTACCCACAGACCCGCCTGTATACTCTGCTACCCACAGAGCCGTCTTTATACTCTGCTACCTCAGACCCGCCTGTATACTCTGCTACCCACAGACCCGCCTGTATACTCTGCTACCCACAGACCCGCCTGTATACTCTGCTACCACAGAGCCGTCTTTATACTCTGCTACCCACAGACCCGCCTGTATACTCTGCTACCCACAGAGCCGTCTTTATACTCTGCTACCTCAGACCCACCTGTATACTCTGCTACCCACAGACCCGCCTGTATACTCTGCTACCCACAGACCCGCCTGTATACTCTGCTACCCACAGACCCGCCTGTATACTCTGCTACCCACAGACCCGCCTGTATACTCTGCTACCCACAGACCCGCCTGTATACTCTGCTACCCACAGAGCCGTCTTTATACTCTGCTACCTCAGACCCGCCTGTATACTCTGCTACCCACAGACCCGCCTGTATACTCTGCTACCTCAGACCCGCCTGTATACTCTGCTACCCACAGAGCCAAAATGGAAACTAATGTATATATTTATAAATAATACTAAATGTACACAACAGTGCTGCAGATACATACCTTGGCATAGCGGCCACCGGGTGAAGGAAGGACAGCCGGTCATAAAAGTGGTAGTGGTTGAGCAATGGAGCGGCTCCCGGTTGTCTCTCTGAGTACTGCCGGTACTGCTTCTTATGCTGGTCCCGGCAGCTCCTCCACCGTTTTTTAAGATGGTCAACTGTGAAATGATTTGAAACCGGCTTTAGAGATGTGTAATATTTGAAAAAACAAAAGTATGTGTACAAATCAACAATAACATTTTATTCATTTTGTGTGTGTAATGTGTATACAAGGCACAGTGACACGACAGTGTGGAACATCATCAACAGCATTACGGACATTGAGCTCACGTGGCCACAATCACAAATGAGGCAGGACACATGTCAACGCATAGAGAATGTAATAGTGCGGGCACCAGACTCTGGTCATTAGTGGTATTTATATACACCCAACCCCTTGGCCGAAAGAGCCAGGAGGATAAGACATTAAACTCATTGTACTGTTGTGACCCCATCCAAATATAGGCAACTATGCGGTGGAGCATGATAACACATTCAGGGTCCTGTATACCCTGCTATGGGGGCCCTGTATTCCCACTGCTGGGGGCCCTGTAAACCCACTGGGCCACTGTCTACCCACTGCTGGGGGCCCTGTATACCCACTGCTGGGGGGGCCTGTACACACACTGAGGGCCCTGTATACAGGGACTGACTGGCACCCTACAGTTTGGGTCGCAACCCTCCCTCACTGGCCCGACACAGGTGAGGACGGGGGGTGGGGGGGGGTGATGACTGGCGGCCGCCTCACAGTCACCGCAGCTCCCGCATTATCCTATGGCTCGCTCCCAGCCGCAGCCTCGCGCTCCTCACAGCCGCTCGCTAACAGTCGCAGCCGCACGCCACTCACAGACGCTCACTCCCGGACGCAGCCGCGTGCTGATGACGTCATCGCGCGGCCAGGATCTTCCGTTTCCGCCTGCTGCTTCAGGGACATGCGGATTATTCATGCTCCTGCAGCCGCATGACCCGTGGCACCTGGGCCAGTCCGCCCCTGCCTGTATACGACAATATGGGGGCATGTATACCCAGCTGGGGGCCTGTATACTCTGCAGGGGGAGGTGTATACTCTGCTGGGGGGCTGTCTACCAGTGATAGCCGCTGTATACCAGGATGGCGGTGAATATGTTTTCATAGTTTTTCGGGGCAAAAATAGGGGGGTCGGCTTATACACGGGTCGGCTTATACACGAGTATATATACAGTAAATGCAATATATAACGTGTGAACTCATTTAACTTACTTAGATTGCTCTGTTCCTCATGGTCACTCCGATGGAACGCAGGGAACATCTCTTGGGCGATCTCTCTCCAGGCTGTATTAATAAGGGTCGTATCCCCATACTCAGGATCTGTAGGGAGCCATAGAAATGGACGAGCCTCCACAAGTGCGATAAGACGCAGCGTGTTCACCATGCCACGTCCTGCTGCCATGATTGCACTGATGAATGGATCGCTCTGTGTGTGCGCCTGTCAGCGCGACTCGCTTCCTGTTTCCTTAAACCATAGTGTGTGCTGGAGAATCCCTTCCCTCGCATCATCGGCTACAAGCCTCAAAATAAGAGAAAAACCAGCGAGTTTGGACTCGCACACTTTCAGAGACACATCAGCGAGTTGTAAATGTCATTATTCGCTATTACTCGGGTCCCTATTCATTAACATTGGACTCGCTGGACTCGCAACGAGTCCCGAGTCCTTGACTCGGACTCGTTGGGGTCTTGCGATTCCGAGTCTTTTCGGACTCGCTCATCCCTACTAGTCAGGCTAATGATAGGCACAAAATCACTTTTGTTTTAGCCAAACAGAAAGCTGTAAGAGGTTGTAATGATTATTCAGGCTGTTCAGCGTAACTGGCACATACCTAAAACGAAATTCTCTTTTCAGTAAAAGAGCTTTTTTTTTTAATATCTCTAAGCAGTAAAATATTTAATTTAAATTTTCCTCTTCCGACAGGGGAAGTAAATTAACTTGTGAAATTAATCACATTACATTTAATGAAAAATATAAATACAGTCACACTGTATGTCTGCCTCTCGCTTCAGGGGATCAGGATTTATATTAAAAAGTACTGTTCACTGTGAATTTCTTCCACTGTTCCTTGCCTAATTTCAAATTGTTTTTGTTTGTGCATGAAAATTGTTTTTGTGTGATGGAAGGCTTGAGATTTAATGGTCATCCTGCCATCTACAAATGGCTTCAACCTTTAAAAATGTCTGTTCATATACTTCTCCAAGCTCTGAGTATTGTGCAAAATGGTTAACCCTGATATTTTTATTAACAAGCCTTATGGTACTTAAAGGGATTCTCATGCTTTCTTTAAAAAAAATAGACAATATGTTGCACAAACAGAAAAAAATTGACGCACCCCAGGGCCATGGGATACTCGGAACAGGGCTGTTAAACAGCTATGGGGATTCACAAGGGGATGATGAAAGGGAAAGTTAGTTGTGACGCCACCCGTGGTTTGTTGCTATTAGTGGCCACCGCTGCTGCTGAACCTCTGGGGACGATGGATGGGCAGCTGAGATGGAGCGGCTCCCCATGGGCAGAGCAGATCGCCAGGGTAGTGGATGTTGTAAGGATGTAGAGTGCAGGATGGTGAGCACAAAGCAACAGACAGACTCACGATTTGTTGGTTCCTCAGTCCTTTTACTGGTGCAACGGGAATACCGATAGGTGTTGTTATGCTGAGTCCGTGCACCTGAGAGCAACTCTAGGTTTTCCTCACCCAACAGGAGGCCTCCTTGCTGCACTTTGTAAGCGGGTCCTTGCTGCTGCTTAAGCTGAACTGCTGGCCCTTTCTCTCTTGGTGCCGGTATGGCAGGCAGCTCAAGTCCTTCTGTAGCCCCACGTCTCAGGTGGCTGTTCCTGGGCTCTTTACACTGCTTTACCTCAGGGCACAGTGTTGCTGGGGAGCTTGGAATTCCCCACCTTCCAGTATTGACTGCCGGGTTGTTAGGCCCTGCACAGCCTTGGACTCCGGTGTCCATTTCTGTTGCTCTTCTTCTCTGGGGTGAGCACGACACCACTCCACTCCCCAGGCTTTCCTTCACTTCCTCAAACCCCTGCCTTGGGTCCCTCACGCTAGGTTCGGATTATCACTGCTCCTAGTCCACAGGATATCTTCCTCAGTCCTCCTAGGAACTGAACTGACTAACTCTGCCCCAGACCAGAATTTATAGGGGATCTCTCCCTGAGCCCAGGTTTAGATCTCCCCATTCAGGCCTGGAGGCAGAAAGGTGTTGTGTGTGGTTTCTGTCTGGTGTGGATATCCTCTATTGCTCTCAAGTGTGACACTACCCCATGGGGAAGATAATGACACTGTGGCACTTGGACCCAGGGGTGCCACAAAAACATTTTTAAAGAGACCTGTCACCAGGTTAAAATTGTTCATTTTTTGCTCTTACTTTATTCTGAATGCTTCCTTGAATAATCCATCTTTATTGTTTTGTGTTTGAAGCTGCCATACGATTCAAGAGATATGAATCTTTTCTTTTAGTACTAATTTGTATGGTGTTTATCAAGAGGGTGTGGTTTATAGGGTGATTATGCAAATAAGCTTAAAGACATGCCCCAGAGGGTCCTGTCAGCCACGCCTCCTTGTAAAGATCGTTCACAATAGTACTAAATAAAACAAGGCCATGACTCTGGAACTGTATGGCGGATATAGAAAACAAACAAAAAATGATATACCCAGAGGAAAAGTGAAGATAAAATAAAAGCAAAAATTGGTCACTTTTGATGTGGTGACAAATCTGATTTAAACACTTTCTGTATTAACCCCTTCCTGGTAAGGGGTGTTTGATGTGAGCTCCGGCGCAGAGCTCACATCAAAGCCCCAACATCTCAGCTGATCTCACCGGTGCTGTTAACCCCTTGGATCCCACTGCCAATCACTGACAGCGGGATCCAAGGCGACCGCGACGGGGAATGTGCCTGCATCAGAGATATTGCAATAGCAGGACTAGACCCCGTATGCTGTACTGAACACTTCTGGGTCATGGTTGGCAAGCGCTGCCAACCACAACATGTCCGCAATTCTGGGAGATACTAATGAGCTGCAGCTCATCGGTATCTCCCAGAAGCGATCGGACTGTGCAGCACGGCGCCTCTTAAAGGGACATTGTAAAAATAAGAATTAATAAAAAAATAAAGTTTTTAAAAACCTGGAAAAAAACCACAACAGTTCAAATCACCCCCGTTTTCCCCATTCTCAATAAAAGTATTACAAAAATAAAAAAATGACACGTTTGGTATCGCCGCGTTCAGAATCGCTCGATCTATCAACATATAAAATCAATTAATGAGAGCCCTAAACTGCATAATAAGCCAAGTCCCGTTGATCACACTAATACAGTAGGAACAGGACATTAGCCATGACTTAATTTATGTCTTTTTGCCACTATACAACAGTCAGGCATATCGATATTCTAATATAGATGGAAAAGGGGACAGAGGAGACAAGCTGCTTAGCAGATGAAAATTAGGGTAGGAGGAATCCATACACGTAGAAAAGACCCCAAAAATTGCAACAAGTTTCGGCCACAGTGTAGGGACACTGGGTTCATAAGTAAGGGAGTAAGTTGTGGATATAGCTAAAGTACACACATTGCATTAGAAAATTGCCATTTGGGAACCTTAAATTTAGGACCGTACTGAAAAACTAAGCTGCCCATTTGCTGTTGCTTCAGACTGTACACAAGTGGGAAACAAGGTATTGGGTAGATTAACATTTCAGGAAGATTTAGTCAGATACCTTTTGAGTTTTTGTTTCTTCAAAAATGGATACCCCCTGTAAGCAGCCTTGTAAGGCTAAGTTCACATGTCCAATCATTCATTAGAACAGATCCAGCAGCAATCTTATTGCAAAATAATTGGGCAAGCACAACTTTTTTGTACATTTTGAAAAAAAAAATCGATTTTTGCATGATCTGTTTTTTTTTTAACATTGGAGTCTGTAGAAAATGGATCTGACACTGATTGCTATCTAGCCTCCAATATTCTTTCATTTCTAAAGGATCCATTTTATGCTTCCTGGATCAGTTTCAAATGGCAGCTGTGGCTGTCGCTCACTTCTTGATGATTACTTATCGTTCTGAAGGTAAGGAGAAGGAAGCCGGCTGTGACTGGGCGTGGGGCTTGTGTGATGCAACAACATCACGTGAACCACTGGTGCCCCAGCACCAAGAGAACAGCACTAACACCAGAGGTGAGTATAAGCTTTTTTTATGTTATTGAGACCGAACATGGAGAATAAGAGGAGATTGTGGACAATGTCTTTAGGAGCACTTATTTTCATTTGATCCTGCACAATAAATCCTTATTGTTTTTCCTAAATTGACACTAAGGCTAGGGTCATATTAGCGTTAGCATTTTGAATCCATCAAAAAACTTAAAATTCTGCATGCTCCCTGCAGCCTTAGCACAGCGTTAATGTTCTGTAATGCTGCATTAATGCTAGCAATTGATTTCTATGGGTTACAGACTTACAGCGCAAGCTTCTACTTGACACAGAAGTGCTGGAGGTTCAAATCTCATGCTATTTCAGAGCGCACAGGAAGTGCGGTTTGTGCTCTGAAATAGCGCAAGATTTGAACCTCCAGGACATCTGTGTCAAGTGGCAGCCTGTGCTGTATGTCTGTCTGTCTTTGTGTCTGCATACGCAGCACAAACGCAGCTCCAAAAGTGATCCATCAGTGCTGCTTTTTTTTTTACAAAAAACCTTACAAGGTTTTCATGCAGAATTTTCCTGACCACAAACATCACTTTTTTGTGTGGGCACATAGCCTTATTGTTCACTAATTTTCCCCCCTTTGCCACATTTAGGGCTCATTCACACATCAGGCATGTCAAGCATAGAATAGTGGTGAACCTTTTCAGGAGGGGCCAGACAACCAAAAATTACCCCAACATTGCAGCGACGACTCAACCATAAGGTCACATAAGACCCCACAACAACATCCAAAGGTCTGCAAGCCTCAAGGTCAGTGTTCATGATTCCACCATAAGAAAAAGACTGGGCAAAAATGGCCACATGGCAGAGTTCCAAGATGAAAATCACTGCTGAGCAAAAGGAACATAAAAACTCATCTTAGTATTGACAGAAAACATATTGTTGATCCCCAAGATTTTAGGAAGAATACTTTGTGGACTAATGAGACAAAGTTGAACTTTTTGGAAGGTGTATGCCCCATTACATCTGGCATAGAAGTAACACAGCATTTCAAAAAAGGAACATCATACCAACAGTAAAGTATGCTGGTGGTAGTGTGATGGTCTGGGGCTCTATTGCTGATTCAGGACCTGGAAGACTTGCTGTGGTAAATGGAACCATGAATTCTGCTGTCTGCAAAAGTCCTGAAGGAGAATGTCCGGCCATCTGTTCATGACCTCAAGCTGAATCAAGCTTGGGTTTTGCAGCAGGACAATGATCCAAAACACAATAGGAAGACACCTCTGAATGTCTTAAGGAAAACAAAATTAATGCTTTGAAGTGGCCAAGTCAATGACCTAACCTTAATCTGATTGAGATGCTGTGTCTTCTCCTTAAAAAGGCGGTCCATGCTCGAAAACCCTCCAATGTGGCTGGATTACAACAATTCTGCAAAGATGAGTGGCCAAAATTCCTCCAGAGCGTTCTAAAAGACTCATTGCCAGTTATCACAAATTCTTTATTACAGTTGTTGCTGCTAAGGACGGCCCAACCAGTTATAAGGTTTTGGGGGCAATTACTTTTTACACAGTGCCCTGTAGGTTTGGATTTATTTTTACCTTAATAATAAAGACCTTCATTTATTAACTGTATTTTGTGTTTACTTGTGTTATCTTTAATAGTTACATTTGTTTGGTAGCTGAAACATTTAAGTGTTACAAACATACATACAATAGAATAAGAAATTAGGAAAGAGCAAACACTTTTTCACACCACTTTACTTTCATTTGGTGCTGGAGGGGTTAAGACCACTCCCCTCTGCTATAAAGAGTCACTTCTCTAACAATCTGATGTTGATGATAGAACGTCTTTCTATGATGTTCACTTTGGAAGGAGTCAATCTTTGGAAGAAGCTGTGGTTTCATGACAATTGCAGCTTTGGTGCTTTGCTGCAATTGAGGGATTAAGTGTTAAAACCTTTTTTGTATCTATTTTTCTCTATCTCACTTTCCTTTGTGTTCTATTATTGCATTGCTGAGGCTAGTGACCTCGCTGGCCTTCACAGGGTGAATATACAGGGTGAGTTCAGGGCCTGCCAGGGCCTAGGCATGAAGAAGCAATGGGGGGAAGGCCCTGTATAGGGACATTGGGGAGCATAGGGCCCAGACTCATGTGAGTGTCAGAAGGTGACCGCTCTCCATAGAGCCTTCCTTCTATAGCATCCCTGTAGTCACCCCTGTGTTGCCCCGCATGCTTGGTGTTTGTATGCCCTTGGGTGAGTCTTCATGCTTATGTATGCACAAGTCAGTCAGAGCAAAGAATCAGATATGTGAATAATACCATATACTGTGAAAAACACAGATAGCACTTATACCAGAAAATCTGATGTCTGAATGAGTGCTTATATTTTGTGTACCTTTAACATTTTCTGTAAGCATATATCTATATTGTGTATACCAGTCACAGTCCACCGCCATACTGTATACAAGGGAATGTACTTCTACTATTACTTTGTTTCTCAGACAAATGACTTCCAAGTGACATTTATCCTCGGCCGGATGGGATTTTCCATTAGATGTTGCCGTGTTCCTTATGTCAGTATAGTACGCTGTTCTGAAATCCTGTTCTGAATGCAATGTGCCTTTAAATTGGAGTTTGTTTTTAGTACATACAGCCAGACGACTGTAATGACATTGACTGCTCAGATGTCCAACGTAACGTATGTTGCTGTCTATTCAGCTGAGTGCACTGACATCTGATAGCGGTGCAGGATACCGCAACATAGCAGTTCCATTCCCATGACAATGGAGATACAGGAATAGCTTGAAGCTCTAATGCGTTCAGCTCTTGTTTGCAACCACACCATTTGTCCTTTATTGTTCAACCAATTTTACTTGGAAAAGTTATCTCGACCCTAATGATTCGACTTTTTTCGAGAATCACTTTACTTACCTGAAAATATTTACTGTAAAGGAATCTTAAAGAACCTAGGAGGGAATTGTAATGTTTAACTAATATAGCAAATCATAAATAGTATTCCTATCATAGACATGTGGCTAATTCTAGTATGTCCTGCAGACTTTCTTCCTTCACTATGTCCTTTCTTTATATTCAGTTTATTTTATCTTGCCATACCCCTTACCCTTATTGCCATACCCCTTACTCTTATCCTTCATTGTCTTTACCTTATATTTGTCTATATTTTTATCTTTTGTACCCTCTCATTCTCTATACCTTTCTTCCTTCGTATCCATATTTGTTTCTACTCCTCCTTGCTCTTTACTCTCCCTTTTCTCCAAACCTTCCTTTATCTGTACCCACTCATTCTCCATATCTTCCTTCCCCTGTACACAACTTTTCTCTACTTCATCCTTCCTTTGCATCATCCCCTTTTCGGTCTTTCTTATTTTATACCCTCCTTTTTTACGTCCTTTGTTTCTACTATCTTTGTTTGCAGGTGCTGATATATAATTGGTGCTACTTGTGCAGCCGCACAGGGGCCCAAGAGGTTAGGGGGACCCATTTTCACATCCAAAGCAGGTGGAATTGTGTATTTTGATGAACTATAGTACTGCAATGGGGCCCCATAAGCTACTCTTACAGAGGGGCCCTTTTCTGTCTCTGTCCACCAGTGTTTCTTCCTCTGTGCCCTCTTGGTTTCTGTATCTTCCTTCCTCTGTACACTTGATTTCTCCATATTGTCCTTCCTCCGTACCCTTCTTTTCTCCATGAAAAATGATGGGAGTGATGGTGTGCCACGGTCCGCGCTGCTCTGGGTTCAGAATAACTCACCAAAGAGCCAATCAACTTTTCATCCTCTTTATACCTCCTGGAATTTATTCCTATGGAGGAATAAAGAGGATGAAAAGTTGATTGGCTCTTTGGTGAGTTATTCTGAACCCAGAGCAGCGCGGACCGTGGCACACCATCACTCCCATCATTTTTCTTGGATCATACCACTATCCAGTGGTAGGTGGAGGTCCTGCAGCAGCTTGGAACATTGATTCCGAAACGCCTTCAAACCAGTTGTGGGGATCACAACTGGACCAGGTGAGCGGCTCCACAGCACCACCACAATACACTAGTGATAGGGCACTATTGCGCCTCTTGTCCCCCTCCCTTTTATATTTTACAATTCCTTTTCTCCATGGCATTCTTCTTTTGTACCTTCTCTTTTTACACCTCCCTCCTCTGTTTGCTGTCTTCCTCCATATATTCCTTCCTCTGTATTCTTCATTTCTTTCTTCCTCTGTACCCTCCCAATCTCCATATCGTTTTCTCTGTACACTTGCTTTTTCAGATCATCCTTCCTTTGTACCTTCCCTCTCTCCATATCTTCCTTGATTTTTCCTTCACTTCTTTATAGTTGCTATCAAAATTATTCAACCCCAAATTAGGTTTATAAATGTTCTGCTGTTTGCAATAAACCAATCAAACAAGAACAAATGTAATAGTTCAACACAACTAAGATCACAATTGGTTTCTCCAAATTCACCACAAAAAGTCACTTTTATTTGCTACTACATGATGTCCCCCTTCATGACAGGCGTCTTTAGTAGATAGTGGAGCCCATCTGGCTGTTATGTCCTGATGAAAACATGATGTGCATTTAGACACCAGTGCCTGGCAGCATCTCCAGGAATCTAACCCCATTTCTCATGGACAATGACCATCAATTCACTAATATTCTGCGGTTCAAGAATACATTCTCCGGTCCTTGTAGGATACTTTTTTTCCACATTTTTCTTCCTATTTAATCTCAGTGTTTCTATATTTTCCATCCACAATAATCCTCCTTCCTTCCTTCCTTCCTTCCTTCCTTCCTTCCTTCCTTCCTTCCTTCCTTCCTTCCTTCCTTCCTTCCTTCCTTCCTTCCTTCCTTCCTTCCTTCCTTCCTTCCTTCCTTCCTTCCTTCCTTCTTTAGTCCTTCTGTATTCCTTCTGTATTCCTTCCTTCTTAACCTTCTTTCTTGCTTTCTGCTTCCTTGCTTCTTTTTCTCTTCATTATTTGGTGTCTTCCTTTACTATTTCCTTTTTTTCCATTCTTTTTTTCCTTTAACGTTCCTCCCTTCTTTCATTCTTTTCTTGCTTCCTTCCTATCTTTCTTTCTTTTTCCTTCCTCTTCTTTCTCATTACTTTTCTTTAAAATGTTCCTTCCTTTCTTTTTTCTTTCTTACTCTTTCTTTCTTCCTTCTTTTCTTCTCTCTTCCTTTAACCTTCCTCCATTCCTTCTTATTCTATCCTTACTATCTTCCTTCCTTCTTCCTCTCTTCTTTTCTTTTTCCTACTTTCATCCCTTACTTCCATCCTTCTTTCTATCCCTCCATCCATCCTTGTTTCCTTCCTTCTTTCCTTCCCTCCATCCTTAATTCCTGCTTTCTTTCTTTCTTTTTCTTTCTTTCTTTCTTTCTTTCTTTCTTTCTTTCTTTCTTTCTTTCTTTCTTTCTTTCTTTCCTCTTTTCCTTCCTTCTTTTTTCCTTCCATCCTTTCTTCTTTCCTTCCTTCATTTCCCTTCCTGTCTTCCGTCATACGGTAGCTTCTTGTTGTCTAATTTGCTATGTTTTTCGCTCTTTTTTTCTTTTTCCATGTGGACTTTTTGTAGCTAATGTACAGCAGTAACTTCTTTCTTTCTCTTCCTTCTTTTTTTCCTTCCTTCCTTTCCTCCTCTGTCTTCTTAACTATGTTTTTCATTCTTTTTTTCTTCTTTCATGTGGACTTAACCATTGTGTAACTGATGGAAATTTCATGCGCTCAGCAGTAACTTTAATTGAAGCATATGCTACATGAAGAATATTTATGTGATAATTCTTTCTTTTTTTCTCTTTCTTCCTTTCTTTCTTTCTTTCTTTCTTTCTTTCTTTCTTTCTTTCTTTCTTTCTTTCTTTCTTTCTTTCCCTTTCTTTCTTTTCTTTCTTTCTTTCTTTCTTTCTTTCCCTTCTTCTTTTCTTTCTTTCTTTCTTTCTTTCTTTCCCTTCTTTCTTTTCTTTCTTTCTTTCCTTCTTTCCCTTCTTTTCTTTCTTTCTTTCTTTCTTTCTTTCTTTCTTTCCCTTCTTTCTTTTCTTTCTTTCTTAGTTTATTTCCCTTCTTTCTTTTCTTCTTCTTTTTTCTTTCTTTTTCTCTTTTCTTTCTTTTCTTTCTTTCTTTCTTTCTTTCTTTCTTTCTTTCCTTCTTTCCTTCTCTTTCTTTTTTTCTTTCTTTCTTTTTCTTTCTTTCTTTCCTTCTTTCCCTTCTTTCTTTCCCTTCTTTCTTTCTTTCTTTCTTTCTTCTTTCTTTCTTTCTTTCTTTCCCTTCTTTCTTTCTTTCTTTCTTTCTTTTTTCTTTCCTTCTTTCTTTTCTTTCTTTCTCTTCCATCTGTTCTTTCTTTCTTTCCCTTCTTTCTTTCTTTTTCTTTCTTTTTCTTTCTTTCTTTCTTTCTTTCTTTCTTTCTTTCTTTCTTTCTTTCTTTCTTTCCCTTCTTTTCTTTCTTTCTTTCTTTCTTTCTTCTCTTCTCTTTCTTTCTTTCTTTCTTCTCTCTATCTTTTCTTCTTCCTAACTTCTTCTCTGTCTTTTTTTTATTAGGTATGTTTTATGTTTTTCACTTGTTTTCTTTTTCATGTGGACTTAACCGTTTTGTAGCTGATGTAAATTTTATGCGCACAGCAGTAACTTTAATTGTAGCATATGCTATCCGTACCAGGACGTTACATGAACAATATTCATGTGATAATTGCTTCCAGAAACATCAATCTTCTGAATACTATGCCATCATACAAGATGACTGCAGTAAAGATGTGTTCATTTATTTGTTTTTGTGTCATCAGCTGAGCAATGTAGAGAGAAATATCTGAAACCGCTCTTTTAAGACACTTGCTATCTTCCTTTAGTGCCTGTCATTTCAAGGCAACGTCGTTGCGATGCGTCAGAGGACTTTATTATCGCACGCTCGTCTCAGCTGGAAGCTTGCTGCTGCTTCATCTTCAGGTTTATTTAAATTGGAAAAGTTCCTAAAATATAAAAAGTCTTTACATGCAGAAGGTGACATCAAGTGCAAATGCTTTCAGATCCAAATGTTTGGATGTGACAGCTCTGAACAGAGAAGAGTCTTGATTTGATTTTCCTTGACCTTGAAAAGTCTCCACGGGGACTACATCCTTTCTTCTAACCCCATTAAGTCACATATCCCTCTGAAAGCATAGCTCTGGTTGGACAGGTCTTGAAAAACACCACCTATGTGCACAATGGAGTACAAGTGACCTTGGAGAGTCCTGAATCACAGAGTAAAGCATTAATGACACAAGTGCTCAGAAGTTGAAAAACTCAAAATGTCAGAAAAGGACCCTGTGACCTATTAGTTATATGAGCATCTTACAGAACTGATCTGTGCTTGCCCTGTCGAAATCTAGTCTAACCTCTATTACTTTGAGATTTGTTCTCTGATCATTGTTTTTTTCTTTTTTTTTTTTGTTTTATTGGCAAGCATTTCTAAAAGCTGATTTCTATAGCTATTGACACAGAATTGGATTATAGGGGCCATCAACTCTACAGCTCCTTTGCTTGATAGAAATAAGGGTGGTAAGGATAAAATAATACATCACAACCATCAACTGCTGTACCGATACTCTAAAAGTAGCCAAGCTCAACAGATAGCATGACAACTCAACACGTGGTCAACTGACAGCCACCCCAACCTCTGCCCTTCCCTCACAACCTCCCTCTCCAATATCACTGAAGGAGAGCTTACTCGTCTCATCTCCAAATCACATCTCACCACCTGGGAACTTGGCCCCATCCCTTCCCACCTCTTCCCCAATCTCACTAACATGCTCATTCCAGCCCTAACCTATCTTTTCAACCTATCACTATCTTCCAGTACCTTCCCTTCTGCTTTCAAGCATGCCACCATCACACCCATCCTCAAAAAGCCAAACCTGACCCAACTGCTATGCTCAGCTATTGCCCCATATCACTGTTCCTGTTTCCTTCAAAACTCCTCGAGCAGCATGTCCATGCTCAACTTTCCTCCCACCTCTCATCTTACTCTCTCCTTGACAACCTCCAATCTTGTTTCCACCCCCACCACTCCACCAAAACTGCCCTGATTAAAATTTCTAATAACTTACTCACTGCTAAAGCTAACAGATATATCTTCATCCTCCTCCTTCTAGACCTGTCCTCTGCCTTTGACACAGTCGACCACTCCCTCCTAACACACTCCCTGACAAAAGTTATGTCGCTTATCCATGTTATGTAAATAAAAGCTTATAACCTGACGTTAAATTCATCCATTGGTTTTATAAATTACTCTTTTGAAAGCTGAAACCCTCCCAAATGTGATTTAGGTTAAGAAAATAAATTGGCATCAATGCTGAAATATTGATCATTTAATGAACACAGAATGGTCAGATTTTGGCAAGACAAAAGTTTTGTTGACCACAGAAAGTAATGTGATATTCAAACAAATAATTAACTTAATATACAAATATATGTTGCATAACATTGGTGAATGAAGTTGTGGTGCTATTAGAGTCATATTTAATATTTTGTGTGACTTCAATGAGCTTGAAGGTCTGCATCCATGCAGTTCAACAATGATTCATACAATTTATTAATGAAGTTATCAGGAAAAGCAAAGAATGCAGTCTTACATGCCTCCCAGAGTTCATCTAGATTCTTTGGTTTTGTCTTCCAAGCTTCCTCTTTCATCCTACCCCAAACATGCTCAATGATGTTCATATCTGGTGACTGGGCTGGCCAGTCTTTGAGCACCTTGATCTTTTTTGCCTGCAGGAACTTTGTTGTAGAGATAAATGTATGAGATGGAGCACCATCCTGCTGCAGAATTTGACCCCTTTTATGATTTGGAATGTAAGAGGTAGCTAATACTTCTTGATATTTGGCTATTGATATTGCTGTCCACCTTGCAAATGTTTAGCACACCCCCATACTGAATGTAACCCCAGACCATGATCTTTCCACCACCAAATTTGGATCCATACGGGCTCCATTAGGTCTCCTGCAGTATTTGCGGCGGCTGTGGTTTAATTCTGCTAAAGATTTGTCAGAGAGATCCACCTTCTGCCACTTTTCCAGCGTCCATCTGTTTAGCAGGCTGTGGGACTTTGCAAATGCCACACGTTTTTTTTATTTGCCTTTTGTTTAGTGGTGGCTTCTGGGCAGTGATTCGACCATGGAGGCCTTTTTGAGACAGAATCCTGCAAACTGTTTTAGTTGACCCTGGGATTTGAGGTGACCAGGCCTGTTGGAGCTCTGCTGCAGTGGAATAGGGGCTTGCTTTGGATTTTCTAATCAACAAACGTTCCTCCTGAGCAGTTGTCTTGCTGGGTCTGCCGGACCTGGGCTTGTCAAACACATCTCCAGTCTCTTCAAATCTTTTTTTAATTATTTGTACTTAACGCTGAGACACATTAAAGGTGCCAGCCACCTCTGCAGTGGATCTGGTCTTCAGCCTCTTGATAATCAAGGCTTTGGTTGCAGGGTGGATTTTTGGCATGTTGTCAGAGCTTGAGTTGCAGTTTAAGTGAAGGTCTGGGGTGCTGGGTTTCTTTTTATACACACCCACTAATTAACCAATCATTTACGGAGCACAGGTGAGAATGTATACTAGTATTGGGTGCATTATATGACCAGACGATAAAACTTTTGTATTGCCAAAATCGGACCATTCTGTGTTCATTAAATGATGAACATTTTCGCATTAATGCCAATTTATTTTCTTAACCTAAACCTCATTTGGGAGGGTTTCAGCTTTCAAATGAGTAATTTATACAACCAATGGATGAATTTAACGTCAGGTTATAAGCTTTTATTTACATAACATGGATAAGCGACATAACGTTTGTCAGGGACTGTACAGATCCTCACTTCCCTTGGCATCAAAGATCTTGCCCTCTCCTGGACTGCCTCATACCTTTCCATCTGCACATTTAGCGTTTCCCACTCCCACACTACTTCCTCATCCTGCCCTCTCTCTGTTGGAGTCCCACAAGGCTCTGTCCAGGGGCCTATACTTTTTTCTATCTATACCCTTGACCTAGGAAAACTCATAAAGTCTCATGGCTTTCAGTACCACCTGTACACTGATGACACTCAGATCTATCTCTCTGGCCCAGACGTCCAGAATCCCAGAGTGTTCATGAGCCATATCCTCCTTCTTCTCCTCTCGCTTCCTAAACGTCAATGTAGGAAAATCCAAACTCATCATCTTTTCCCCATCTCATGTGTTTTCTCTACCCAATCTATCTATTATGGTGAATGGCATAACACTATCTCCCGCACCCGAAATCTGCTTCCTCGGAGTAACTCTCAACTCTGCCCTGTCCTTCAAACGGCACATTCAAACTCTCGCCACCTCCTGTCGCCTCCAGCTCAAAAATATTTTCAGAATTCGTCCCTTCCTCATTCCTCAATCTACTAAAACACTGACCTACAAAGCCATCCATAACCTGTCCCCTCCCTATATTTCCGAACTAATCTTCCCTAATTTTCCTGAACTATCTTCCCTCACGTAATATTCGATCCTACCAAGACCTCCTTCTCTCCTTAACACTTATTCAATCCTCACACAACCGCCTCCAAGAATTTTGCCGAATATCCCCCATCCTTTGAAATTCTGCACCCCAACACTTCTGATTATCCACCACGCTCGGATCCATCAAATGGAACCTGAAAACCCATCTCTTCAAGAAAGCTTACAGCCTGCATTGACCACAGGGCGACCTCATCCCTACCAGAGCTGCCGCCTCACCACCACGAGAGCTGCTACACATCGACCTTCTGTCTCCTCCCTATTATACTGTAAAATGTATGTCCGCAAGACCAGGATCCTCTCCCCTCTGTTCCACTCTGTCGTTGTTAATTAGTTTACTGACTCACCGTAGCCGGGTCTTCACGTTGCAGGCGTTTGTTTCTCCTGTCACGGAACCGCGCCTGCGGCTGTGGGGTCCGGTGGTCCAGATCAATAGGGGATGGCTGAACAGATTAGGGGTTAATATTCTTGTCGTGACGCCACCTTCGGGAGTTCCGGTGATTTTACCGGTGCTGCTTGGGCCTCCGGGGGATGTAAGGCAGCAAGATGGGACGCTCCCCACAGGACGAGTGGGAGTCCCTGGGGCCAGGAGCTGCACTTGGTGGTGTATGGCAGCTGCTGCAATACTGCGGATTAAGTCCAGGAATAAGGCGCAGACACACACAAAGTCTTTTAGGTACCTTTACTGGTGACAACAGGTACACTCGGACCGGGTGATGAGGTTGACACTCATGGAGTTTCACAGCAAGCAGTGTGTAGGCTTCCTTTCTCTGTCGTTCTGGTGAGGTCGGGTGGATATGGAATCTTGCCGGACCGGGTTGTACGTTCAGTGGAACGTGATTCACCTGGGTGGGCTCTCGTCGGTAGGTGCTTCAGGTGAACAGGGGGCTAAACTCCCTGTTAATTGTGCTGGTTCTCTGTGGTGGCGTGGTAGCTCTCACAGCTCGGTTCCAGTAACCGGTTGGTGAAGGAGAGTTAAGGTAACTCCTGTGTCCCTGAGAGGTGCTTTCTCCTTCCCCATGACCCCAGTTGCAAGGGTCTTTCACTTGCTGGTTGTGCTGGTTTGGGCCTGGTGTGGCTTCAGAACCAGTAACTGCACACTTCCTGCAGCTCTCCTAGCGTCTGCACACTCTGGTGTTTCTCCCTCCAGGACCCTATTTATATGGGGAACTAGCTCAAGGTGACCAGTGGAGCTCCCCCTAGAGGCTTGGGGTGAAACAGGTGTTAAAGGTGTTGTGTTTGTTGTGAGTGCTGCTTGCTGTTTCCACTCCATTTGTGTACCAGGAGTTCTGTGCCCCAACCAGGGTGCCACATTACTGTAGACTATATTAATAATAATAATTTGTGAACAGGTAGACTCTAGAGTTAATGTTACTGGCATATCTTTGGCACCACAATCTAACATGGTATAGACCAATTATATGGTAGTTATAGCAGTCTATGGAGCCATCCTGTACCTCTTTCTGATTTATTACACAGACATGTGGAAGCCAACCAAAAAAAATATATTATCTGCTCCATTGAATGCTGTATTATGGGCAGTGCAATATATAGATAAAAGGATCTTTACAGCAAAGTTCTCCTCTACCCATGAAAGAAATGCTAATTTCTATTACCCTGCTTGTAAGTGCTGCGGTTTCTCTGAAGAGGAGGTTGATGTGCTGATTCTTACTATACAACAAAGTACATCCAAAAGCTCCAAAGCCATTGCATTAGCTATGTCTATTGTCTGCATGCTCTCGATTATGGGTTTGGGTCATGTGGTGCACTGCATACACCCATAATAGAATAATATATAGGAATAATCTTTCTCGTATAGTTTAGTGTAGCACTGTAGAATTGTTCAAGTGCAGCAAGATTTGGTGACACAGCTGTCAGTGTTGGTCAGCAAGTCTGAAAAACCTGCCGAGAGACACCAGAATAAGGCGGGAAGGCTGCTCCTTTGTGGTGACTTTGGATCTAAGGGATTTGGCTTGCCTTGAAATTCCAGATTAGGTTCGGTGGAGAATGAGATCAGTGTCCTATATCAGAGGTACCAGATCACGAGAGTAAGGGCAACGTACCCATCGAGCAAATATGGCTGGTGATCGGGAATGAGAATTCTTAGAAATGCTCTTTTTGCAATTAGTGGCACATCTAAACAAGTGAACAAGACTGTCAATCACCAAGACGCTTTTTTGTCAGGTGAGATGATTTTAAAGCAAGTTTAAAAATCTTTCTTCTCAACAGCAAATTGTCTTGTGTACAGGACATGCTGCTAATAACTTAATATTCTATGTTTGCAGAAATGCTGTCAGCCTATCTAAAAATGCCATTAAGGAGAACATGGCAGCTGTATTTTTTACCCTGAACATGGCTGTAATGACACTTTGAAGATGATTAATATGATACCTTTGCAGAGGTGCCGATGCCAGGGGCCCTTGGTTGTCATTGGCGAGACAGGAACGAGGCCACAGTGTGGCCCTGGCATAGCTGATCCTACCCCAGTCGACTCCATGGTACAAGAGTTCAGTTTTTGTGGGCCCTCTTCGAGGACAAAAATATGTAAAGAGTTAATTAAGAAGTTCAAAATACTTTTACTGGAACAAACTCGTGACACACGGCTTTTTTGTTGAACGTTGCAGACAAATAGGCATTCACATTAACATAACTTGTAGAAGGCTGTTTCCCATGTTCCAACATCTCCTGACTCCCGTTATTCAATATCCACATGGAAGGACATGGAAGCCAGAGCTTTTGCTGACAATCTGTCAGGCAGACACCAGAAGGGGCAACCACTCACTAGGCACCTACTAAAGGCAGGGGACAAGTGCCAATCACCGGAGAAAGCACCTAATCTCGTATTCTGCCCTACTATACAGCTTTGAGTTACTGATCACGGACCGACCCAGAAGGTTGAGAACAATTAGTATTGAAAGTTATAGTTCTGATAAGCAACCTCTATTTAGTACTCTCCTGGCTAAAAATCATGCTGTAACCCCTTTAATAGTCTATACCCCACCACCAAGAAATAAGATTATCTCCTTCCGGTAATGTCAGAACCTCCCAGGAACCTTGGGGAACAGCCTCAACTTTGGCCAGTAGAGTGACGCATACACATTATGAAATATTCAACTTTCACATGTAAATACAAACATAAGGTACCCCTTGGGTAACAGCACCTTGACCCTCTTACACCTTTTTAAAAGAAATCCATTTTGTCTTTCTTTTGTAATCAGCCATGGACATTTTTGCCTGTTAGGGGCAAATGCATCCCACTTACCCCCATGTAAACCCCAGTTACAGAGCAAACTCAGCCTCCTATCTTTGCTGCGGAGGTGACCTGAATCTGCTAGGACCCAGCAGCTCATTGTCTCTTCCAACACACAGCAATCACATTATCACAGTGATGGGTGGAAGAAGCAATATTAACACTTCCTAAACTGCATTGACACCTCTCCTTCAATCTTATGTATACAACAATCAGGAAGTCTGAAATGGTAACAAACCATCTCTGCCTTCTTTTGGGGGAGTTGGACTGTGTCTGAAAACTATCTCCTCACTCCTGCAGCTGTATGGTCCCTTTGCAGCTACATATTCTGCAATGACTTTCTTAAACACAAACAAAATTGCAAAAATGATCTATAGCCCAAAATATATACATAATGTTAAAAAAAATTGTTCCACAATGGTGTCTATATCTATTACCCCATTGTGCCTGTAAAAGTAACGTCTGCCCTCGTTTAAATAGGTTGTCCATTACTTAAACAATGATGAGCTATCCACATGACAGTCATCAATGTCTGATTGGCCGGGGTCTGACACCTGGCAGCCCCACTGATTGGCTGTTCGGGGTGGCAGCAGGTGAATTGCTCAGTTCCGGAGCTACTCCGTCTTTTTATAGTGGCTGCAGCCGGGTACTTAACATCTGCATCATATACATTATCAGTGGAAATCAGAGGAAAACTATACTAGACGCCTGACGCGTTTCAAGCGTCACTGCGCTCTTATTCATAGACAATAAAAAATCAAAATAACACAACTTATAAAGAGAACTACAAATCAACAAATTACATGCAGTTGTAATTAATTATTCAATTGGAGAAACCAATTTAAATTCCATTTGGGTGACATGAGGTCACTAAAGGTACGTGGGATTGAAGAGTATTCACATCTGGTCGTGGAGGCAATAGGGAACGTTTATCTGCGTTGAAATGGTGCGTTGGTCCCCTGAACGGGCGACTTGTTGGTCCCCGCCTCGAGCGACATGGGCTTCCTCCTTATCCACGGGACATCCTCAGGGCTAGCTGGATCCTGCCTTGTGGTTGTGACCCTGGCCTGTCTTGCAGGAGTTTTAACACATAGTCCATGTTTTCGGTTAGCTGCAGCACCTGGTTACGTAGATCATCAGCAGAGTTGGGTGCTACAGCTTGCCCTACAACCTTTGCAGGGTCTTTGGAAGTAGGTTCAAAGTCTATGGGAGACGTAATAACTTGCCAGGATGGAGTTGCAGGCTTTGCAAGTAATGAGTCTTGTAGTACAGTTATAGCACAGTCTTTTAGAGCATTAAAGTTCACATCAGGATGATCTAAGACCCACACATGTACCTGCTGGCGCTGAAAGGCTGACCTATATCCAGACATAAACTGTTCTGCAAGCATTTTAAAGGGATCCTGTCACCTCCAAAACACCTCATAAGCTAGCAAAACAAGTCCCTGCAGCATCCTATCACTAATCTCACACTCCTTTTGTCTCCTAAAAGCATCCTGTGAAAGTGCATAAAAACATTTTAATACTTACTCATTAGTGATTATAATTAGCAGGGGCTATATTCTTTAGTCACCAGGGCATGTTGTTTTGCAACCTGAATGATCCACCCTCTCTCTGTCTGTGCTGCTGTGATGTACAGCTGAAGGCAGGACTAATGATTTTCATTCTGTGAGTGATAGAGAAGGGGGAGGGTAAAGCCTGCAAAAGCAGAGCACACAGACAGAGAGAGGGTGGATCCTGGAGCCTGCAAAACAGCCTGCCCTGGTGACTAAAGAATATAGTCACTGCTAATTATAATCACTAATGAGTGAGTATTAAAACGTTTTTATGCACTTTCACAGGATGCTTTTAGGCGAAAAAAGGAGTGTGAGATTAGTGATGGGATGCTGCAGGGACATCTTTTGCTAGTTTAGGAGGCGTTCTGGAGGTGACAGGATCCTTTTAACTTCATCTTGCACACTTTCCAGGTCTACCTGTTTTAAGGACCGGAGTGCCCCTTGTAAATGCAGGGTAAGGTCTCTGATGGTATCCTGCGGTCTCTGTTTACATTGGTAGAATATCATCCTCAGTTCAGTCTGTGTTCGTTTTTCAAAAGCAGCTTTGAGCTTGTCAAACACATTTTCTACAGAGTGTCAGCATCGCTCCAAGACTCGACCTTTAGCTCTGCTAAGCCTGTTAATTGTCGCAGCACAACGGCAGCTCGCTGCTTTCCTGTCATTGCATACATATCCAGCACTGCACACATTTTACATTAGAAGGCTGCTAAGGTACAGGGTTTACCTTCGTAGGTCGGCAACCATTTTGCTCCCGGTATGTACGGCAAGGCTATCGGCATTATCGGGGCCACCACTCCGGGTGCTGCGGTACCACACCAGCAGCGTGACTGGCCGATGCTGCATCCCAGACATCCCCTCTTGCGGAGGCTCATGCATCGTCGGCTTCACTAATGGTGATGCCCCCCTAGTTAATCACTGCCAGCCTCCGAAGTAACTTTGAGGTAGTCGGCGGCTCGCAGGCGGAGGGGAAAGTTTAGCGCTCTGGGACTTCCCGTCAGATGCTGTGTGGCGACGGATAATGTCAGAGCATGAGGCGGCAGCCTCTCTTCGCGCCCTTTGCAAGTCTCCGCCACCATCATCCTGTGCTCTGCGCGAGGGGGCACAAGGAAAAAGAAAACAGAAAAATGGTAAAAGTTCACAAAACCAGACTTTTCACGGCAACAGTACCCGTTTTATCAGGCACAGCATCTTGTTCGTGACGCCAAATTTGAGTCGGGCCGGCAGGGAAGGGGTTACTCGGAACCGTGATGGCAGGTGGAGAGGGAATCACGGCTGGTCAGTTCCCGATTCCGTGCCCTGGGCACTCAATGGCTGATGGGGATGATGATGATGGGGGATGATACGTGACAGAACCTGTGGTTCCTGGTAATGTGGTTACCAGCGCTGCAGCCGGGCACTGAGGTGATGGAGCAGTGATAGTTCAGCTCCCCACAGGCGGAGCTTTATCTCAAGGCAGTGAGGTGGATGAAAGGAGTAGTAGTTTTCAGCTCTGTGTAGGCGCTGCAGGCGGCGGCAGTGAATCAGGCAAACACACACAATAGTTTCTCTTTCAGTACCTTTTTACTGATGTCGGGTAGCAGGTACGGTCGAGGAGGGTAACCAGGTGACCAGTGCAGTTTGGGACGTCCACCTAAGAGAGTTGTAAGGCCTCCTCTGCCAGTGTGTGCAATGGTTGGGGCGAGATCTGCCTGAAGCTTGATCTGCCGCTTTTTCTCCTCAGGAGTCTGCTCCAAAAGCTGCAATTAAGGACCTTTTCTTGGGATTCCTGCTTTCTCTAGGGGCCTAATCCTTCTTTTGGTCTAGCTCGAGCCTTTACTTTCTCCTGAGCTCAGGGGGACTAAATCTTCCTGGTCTGTCCGGGTTTTCTCTGCTACAAATGGAGATGTAACAGGTACGGACTCCGGTGTTCAGGTTGACTTTAAGGGTAACTAGCTATGTTCCCTTCTTCTTCTTTTTCCTAACTCTCCCACTGGCCTCTGTCCCTCTCCCTAGGGCGTTGCACAGCTTGGATCAGTCTTTCTTGGTTCTGGGCCTGGCTTGATCCCAGCAACCAGCTCCTTTAGGCTTTTCAGTCCTAGCTCACTGACTGAACTGTTCTTGACTCACTGAACTCCTGGCTTGATTGACTTTAAATGAGCTGACTGACTGCCTTGACTGACTGAACTCACTCCTCCCTCAGACCTGGATCTTTATAAGGGATCTTGCTTAAGACAGCAAGTGGAGCTCCTCCTTCAGGCCTGGGGTGGAAGGTGTTGTATGCTGTGTGTGCCAAGGTGTGCATCCTTCCTTGCACCGGAGGATCCTGTGGCAATCCCTGCAGGGGTGCCACATACTCATGTACTTAAAAAAAGAAAAACGAGCAACCTCCTTACTGTATATCTCATGTTTCCAGTTTCATGTGCCCTTCTTATTTGTGTTTTTTACTGTTGTACTCGTTGTCTTGATTGGGGACAATTGAATGATAATAAAAAAAACAGCTTGTTCACTTTCTATCAAAGGTGACACTGTGCATAATGCTACAAAAAGCAACAAAAGGCTTCCTTGGACATAGTTTAAAGTTAATTGGCAGCATCTGCTCTTTCCAACAATGAAAGAGGGAGTTTTCCCTTGACATTTGGATAGGAATGCTAAGGATTTTCATAGTCATTTTAACCCACAAAGTGCCACTGTTAGCTGTATCTCCGCAGAACTAGTCGCTTGATTTATGTAATCATCTTCATTTCATGTCAATTTTCATCACATATGATATCATCAATTGCAGTTGAAGAGCACCAACAGTGCCATTTAGGTACCCTCCAGGTTGTGCACCCCAGAAAGGAAAGAGTTAAAGAAACAGTAAAATATCTAAAGTGAGAGACAAGACAGAGCGCAATAGGTCTCATTATGTAGGGACAATCAATACCCTACAATGGCATGTTCTCACCTGGGTCAGTTGAGGCCAGGATCCCGAGGAAGAAGGGCATACCCTTTGAAATGCGTCGAGCTGACTGACACTTTGACAACTCACTTGAGCCAATCCTCTCCCCTCCCATCGCATCCAATAACCGTGACAAACACTGAGTGACGTGGCCCATCAGGTGACCCATGATGCGGCCGGTCACATGACCAGTGACGCAGCTTACACCCGGAAGTGTCATTACCCGACACCACGGAGTGGAAAGCTGGCGGGAACAAGGAGCGGTCTCTGCTCCCTTGCAGATCTGACATCCACCAATGTTTTTCACAGTAAGTGACCAATTTTATGTGTAAACTGCATTAATCTGAGAACATGGGATTAAATACATACTATAGAACCATCAGAAATTAAGATAGTAATAAGCCTTAAGCTACCCTATTGATCACTATCTGTTTAGTCAAGGAGACACATTGTTTAGCTGTCACAGTTGTTCTAAAGATTGGTAACCTAAAGCCATCACACATAGCGAGATCGCTGTTGCATCATAAGTTTTGTGACGTAACAGCAACCTCGCCAGCGATCTCGCTATGTTTGACATGTAGCAGCGACCAGGACCCCGCTGTGACATCGCCGATCGTGTCGGAATGGCCTGGACCATTTTTTGACTGTCAGGCTCCCACTAGCCAGCATGCATCGGTGTGTTTGACGCCTAACAACGACCTTGTTGGCGACTCAGAACTCAGCCACGTAGGTCTGAGTCATCCGACTAGCTGCTGTGTGACAGGGTCCCAACAACCGCCGAGGTCGGTATACGGGTCGCTGTATCGTTGCTGCATCGTTGAGTAGATCTGACTGCTTGACATCTCACCAGCGACCACGCAGTGACGTTCCAGCGATCCTTACCAGGATCGCTTATCATTTTCGGGATCGCTGGAGTGTCGCCAAGTGTGATGGGCCCTAAAGATACCCAAGCTGAAAATGTCATTCATTAATAATTGTTAGTAACAACACCTACATAGCAGCCAATCATTAGTTTGGGCAGGTTACCTTTCAATACTTGCATTCTAGACTTTACTCTTACACTTATATATGTATATAGATACACTGCTAAAGTGATATTTCACAGATGTACTATGGGTACAGAGAAGTGCTCTTGTTCTGAGCATGCTCTGTGCCCTGGAACCAGATCCGGGAAACGATTTTGTTGTTTACCGAATCCGGCTCCATAGGCCCCCACGTTGTGTGTGCCGGACCAGATAGGATTCGTTTCTGTCCTGTCCTGTTTTTACACCGGAGCCCAAACATGATGCAGGCATCGTTTTTGGGATCGGTGAAAAACAGGACAGAAACGAATCCTGCACTGGATTCACAAAACGGGATGGCCAAATAGGGCCAGTCCGGCCCCATAGGGATATATGGGGGCCAAAAACGATCCTGTTCTGTTTGTTTCAAAAACGAACAGAACAGGATGGTAAAAAACGTAGTGTGAAGCCAGCCTAAGATGTTTAGGTTGACATCCCTCAAAACATAGACACAGCAGGCAATAATTATCTACAAGAGGATTACACTCTTCTAAATTTATACTTTGCTATTACCCATTGTGCATATATTTAACAGGTGATTCCACCTTTTCACCTGACAAAAATACCAAGAGATCCAAGTGTGACATCCTTCGAAACATAAACACAGCAAGTAATAACTGTCTATAGGAGGACTACATTAGTCATCCAAGTGTTACCAAATAGCAAAAAGGTAATTTTACCATATATCACATCTCTGCAGGTTTATATAAATACCATTTAAATACCCACTCCAGGCACCACAGGAATCCCTGCCGGTAGCCAATTTCAACAACAAGCAGGTATGTAATAAACATATTAGCACAGGTTGCAAAACAATTCTAACTATAGCAACATAGTAATTATAGACGATATTGTCCTAGATCCATTCGTCAAAAGAGAAGGCCCAAAAACTACTCAAAAGAGGGACCTCCAATAAACCAAGCCAAAGCAGATTGACAGCCCGACCTTCTCACAGAAGAAAGGTGTGTATGTGATAAATCAGTAATCTATAACAAAGAGGTTCTTATACAAAGCCCTTAAAAAACACTATTATTCATCATAGATAACGAGACAACTGCTTCCGGCAAATGAGGACTCCTCCAACAAGCCGTTTCCAGCCAGAATCCAACCTACAGGAGCGACGGCGCCTTTTACAAACCATTCCCTTGATTTTATAGGCACTTGAAGTGCACTTGATAGCAACAAACAACCCCCACCCTCTTTTTCATCATTTATTTTTATCAATTTTGTATTTTTATCAATTTCATTTTTTATCAATTTTATTTGTCTGATTTATGCACTTTTATATATGAAAAAATCTTTGCATGCCTTTATTATATTTGAAAATTCATCCTTAAAATTGATTTTACTATTTTAAAATTAATTGATTCATCAATTTGTGGTTACCAATATCAATTGCGTTTAGCCCGATAGTTATATATAAATATTAACTTGTGCCCAATATGGTGTTTGATGGATGTAACTGTATGCTGTGTGATGGGGTGCCATGTGTGGAGGGGGCTCAGGAGCTGAGCATTCTCCGCACACAGCAGATACTGACTATATTAAATAGCCACAATAAAAAGGGAAATGGAGCACACATAGAGTAATTTCCTTTTGTACAAATAACCTCAGTGCCCCCCTTTAGTGGAAGGGCTCACCTGATTTGGTTGTGCAAGTCACAACCAACTAACTCCGCTCTCTCTTATGGTCGCAGCAGGTGTCCAGCAAGAGCAAGGATCCAAAGGGTTAACAGAAAGTGCTGGGTTTCATAGATCCACCGCGCTGACCTCCAGTGAAGACAAACAGAGTGATGTATAAAACTCTGTTTAATGGGTAATTTGCCTACCGGTTTCGTGATTTTAGTTATCACTTCATCAGGGCATCTTCACTGGGTGCTGAAGTTCAGCGGCGGCCAGCACTGAAGTTCAGCACCTGGAGAGCTCCCTGCTAAGATTTCAGAACCGCAGCTAGCTCCCGCTAGCTGTGATTCTGACATTTCAGCAAGGGAGAGCTCCAGCAGCTGCGCAGGCCTGAATACTGCAGAAAATAGGACAGGAGGGATGTTTGCCTCTGGTTCTGTTTGTCTGGAGCTGTCAGGCTGTGTCCGGTGCATCCAGTAAAACACCGAACACAGCCTGACATCTTAAAAACCGTGGTGTGAAGCCAGCCTAAGGGGACAAAAATAAAAAAAAGTAAAAAA
This sequence comes from Allobates femoralis, assembly GCA_033576535.1. Lineage (NCBI taxonomy): Eukaryota > Metazoa > Chordata > Amphibia > Anura > Aromobatidae > Allobates > Allobates femoralis. Next base: position 159,973,071 of record JARQOC010000007.1, read on the forward strand.
CAATAAAATAAGAAAAAAATGGAAATTTGAATCACCCCAAACTTAGGCTAGGGTCACACTTGCAGATTTTACATGCGTTTTTGAGACTAGTATATTCTAAAAACGCATGTAAAAAACGCACCCATAGGCCCCCATGCAAAAAACACATGCCCCATTAGCAAAAATGCATGCCAAGTGTGACCCTAACCTTACCCCATTAAAAATAAAAAAATGTAAAATACAAGATAGAAATAAACACACTTGGCATTGCCACAGTCATAAAAGTCCGATGTAACAAAATCTAAAATGAATTAATCTGATAGGTGAACATTGTAATGAGAAGAAAAATCAAAACATTAGAAATGAGTTTTTCGGTCACCGCACTTTTCTAAAATAAAAATACAATAAAAATGTCTTATGTGCCCCAAAATGAAAAAAACCAAAGAAGCAATACCAAAAATTGCCTGGGAGTGAAAGGATTAATGAAAACCTTTGAAGTCCTCCATGCACCCAGAACCATGAACAGTTCTGTGGCATATCTATAATCCCTGCCTAACAGTCCCTTCATGCAGTTGAACAGGCAAACATACCATTGGTGGAACTGCACAGGTATCCAAGAGGTAAAGGGAGCCATTTCTACCTCCAAAGCCAGTGCAATTTAGCATTTTTAGGAGCTCATGGGCTGTAAAGAGCCCATTTATTGTTCTTTCATAGGCGGCCGTCACACGCACAGATATCTTTAGCGATATTGTAAGCGATCACGTGCACGCGCAATCGCTTACAATATCGCTCACATCGCTGGTGAGATGTCACACAGACAGACTCACCAGCGATGTGGAGCAGCGATCTCGCTCGTTACTATGGTACACATCGGGTAACTAGGCGCCGCGCGTCGCTTAGTTACCCGACGTGTACCATAGTTACCATCTCCCAGCATAGGCTCTGCGCTGGGAGATGGATCATCGTGGTGTCATACACCACGATGATGCAGATCGTTGTATCGTTCATCGCTAGATCTGAGAACCGAACCTCAGATCAGCGATGTCACGATCAAGCGATTTACCATCGTAAATCGCTTGATTACATGCAACGATATCTTGCCCGATATCGCTTAAGCGATCAAAAAGGAGATCGCTTAAACGATATCGGGCAAGATATCGTTCCGTGTGACGGCCCCCTTAGGGGCACTTTTCTGTCTGTGGCCACCAGTGTGTAATTACTTACATTAAAGTTGTTGTCTGGTCTAAAACTGATAATTCTGTAATTATTCTATGTTACTGCAAATTTATCAATCCTTCCAGCGCTCACACTGGGCACTGCGAGGATTTGCCGGCCTCTAAGATTGGAATGGACCGCAATTATGTGGTATGCATGTTTCCGGCACAAGCAAGACTATTGGGTGTGGCCTCGCTCAATACAAGTGTGTGGAGCGGGCATATTTGACTAGTGGATGCGGCCTTGCTCCATACACTTGTATTAAGCGAGGCTATGCCTACTAGTCGGGGGCTCCGGCCGCAGTGGCTTGGAACATGTATATCACATAATTGAGGTCCGTTCCTGGTTTAGGAATAGTGAATCTTCGCAGCACACAGTGTGTGCGCTGGGAGGATTTATAAGTCTGCCATCACACAGGGTGACTGTAGAATTATCCTTTTAGACCGGACAACCTATTTAACAGTATTTCTAAAGTCTGTTTATAAGGTGCTAATTAGGGTTTTGACTTGTCAAAAGTTCCCTTACTAGTTGACCCTCTTAGCATGATATCGCCCCCATTTGGACATCATAACATGGTTTAGTGAAGCCAGCGTCTTTGCCAGTACTATACAAAGCTGAACATGTGCACGACTTTGTTCCCCTGAGCACTGACCTTCTGACCTTCCTAGGACACTGGGTGTACGCGTCCCAGCTTCAGAGAAGCTTACTGAATATCATCAGAAGTCATCCACACTTCCGGTAACACACACTATGCCTCTCTGAAGCTGGGACGTGTACACCCGGCTTAAGAGTAGTGCTCATGACCGGCAGTGTGGACGAATTCCAAACGTGCGCTGTGAGCCTCGCTGAACCAAAACGCATACACCCTGCATGAGAGAAGCTCAATGCTGAGTGGAACAAAGCGCTGCGCATGTGCACGACTTTGTTCTCCTCAGCACTGACCTTCCCAGGACACTGGGTGTACGCATCCCAGCTTCAGAGAAGCTCACTGAATATCATCAGAAGTCGTCCACACTTCCAGTAATACACACTATGCCTCTCTGAAGCTGGGACGTGTACACCCGGCTTAAGAGTAGTGCTAATGACCGGAAGTGTGGACAAATTCCAACCGTGCGCTGTGAGCCTCGCTGAACCAAAACGCATACACCCTGCATGAGAGAAGCTCAATGCTGAGTGTAACAAAGCGCTGCACATGTGCAGCATTTTGTATCACTGGCAGATACACTAGTTTCTCTAACGTATGTTATCATCACCAGAGGGGCGTGATATCATGTTAAGTAGGCCGACTAGTCAAGAAACTAAGGCTCACTCGACTAGTTAAAGCCTTCATTCGCATCTCATAAATGGTCTTTAGAAATAATATTTATACAGATCGTTTTATGTTTGCAACTACAGGAAGGGACTGTTAGGCAGGGATTATAGATTTGTGCCCAGAACTGCGCCCTGGTTCTAGGGGCACGGAGGACCTGACAGGTTCCCTTTAAGTAAACTGAAGTAACTATATCTATTCAGCAGTAACACAGCAAATATGAATCCTACTTAGTGCAAAAATGACCAGGCTTAGAAGCTCTGATTCATGCATGCATCATTTCTGCAAGAAATATAGTTAGAAAATTCCATTAGCCGCATCTTCCGCTCGCGTCCCGTCAGCCCGACGTTAAATATTCCTTCTCCTGTTATATTCAGCTTGCTTTTTTTATATTTTTTTTTTATCACAGGCTGCCCTGTGTCCCTTCCCCTTCCATAAGATTTAGTATTTCTCTTTTAAAATCATTGATCAATGTCCAAAGCCACTTAAAGCCAGTGGAAAGAAATCAATAGATGCTTCTGATTGGGCTCCTCGTCGACTTTAAAGAGCAGCTGTATAAATAAAGGAAATAAAAAGTGGGACTGGTCGCGTTGGATGACTTCATTTGCAGTTGCTATGCACTTTCCATGCAAACCCAAAATTAGCCATTTAAAAAGAAAAAAAAAAGAGAATATTCTGCACATGAGGCTTTAATCTTTCTTTCCTGGATGTAAGCACTGAGATATATACATTTATTAGCCTTGTGTTACCGTTCAGTTCGCAGCTGTGTCTCGGCAATCATTGTTCACTCAAGGTCATACATTTAGCTCGTCTGAGGTCCACCAGACTTAATTAAGAGTATTGGGGTAACTTTAAGGTTGAGGAACCTATTGGTGAGATCATACATGTTATTCTGCAAAGGTATGACACCATCAGTTCATGTATGAAGTTTAACCCTTCCCAAACTGGAACTTGGCTCTTTTGAGGAACGTTAACGCTTTGATTTTTCGAAGATCCGTCTACTCTGCCAGCAAGAAATACTCCTGGAAAAAAAAAGCAGTCAATATCTAATTTCTGAAGACCACGGAGATTTGCCAAGCTTTCTGATCAGCTCTATCTTCTTTTTTTTGTGTTACCGTGGCAAATAATTAGAAATTGTTCATGATAAATCCTACGTCTTCTCACTCCGGCAGCCAGTTGTTATGGAAATCAGATGCAATCAATGCCAAGGGACACTGTTGATATTTAGCATTAATTGCCATCGTTATGTTGAACAGAACATTTGGAATTTGCATAACTCTCTGCTTCGCGGCGCTTCTGAGATAGCGAGACTCCTCGGGACTCAACGGGGGTCGCCTGGTGATGACTGCGCTAAGTATTGTAGCTAGTGGCTGCAAAAAACGAGGCCAAAGGCTGTGATGGAAGAAGGTTTTACAGGCTCCCACTACACTGTGGGCACCGAATTGTAGAATAAGTGATTTTTTAATAAACAAAAAATGCGATAATTATATAGAACTTTTTATTACCCAAAGGATCCAAAAGAGAGATGGAAACCAAAGAGGTGTTAATAATGTTGTTCGCCTCAAAAAAGTTTCGAAATGGAAAGGGAGTTCATCATTTATTCATTTATTTGTATGTTTGCTATTACAACTATACAGTGGAACATGACATTTCAGGTCTGGCATGCCAGTATGAGGAGCCTTAAGGTACCATTACACGCTTCAATGTTGATAAGATATCACTAACGATCTACGGGAGCGCGGTCGTTACGACATCATTTTGACATCGTTGGTGAGATGTCACACGTGTAGATATTGTGGATGATGCACCAACAATGTAGTGAGCAGCTATCGTTCATACAACCCAGCAAATGATTCTTGTTCACTGTTGTGAATGGGCGATGTCATGAACGACATCGTTATCGCGGTGTCACACAGAACGATGCAGCAGGTTGGCTGATCTTGGATCGTCTGATTTGAGAACATGTTCTCAAATCTGCTATCAACAATCCAACGATTTATCGTAGTCGTATCTTGGTGTCACACGCAACAACTTCCTAACGATATCATTTCAACGACTCCAAACCCGTGACATTTGAGCGATATCGTTCACGATATCGTACCGTGTAACGGGGCCTTTAAATGCCTTCAATGCTCCTATGGGAAAATAAATATGCAAGTTGTCTCTTCAGTGTGGTAGAGGACTTGAACTTTATTGGAAGATGCAATCTTAAAAGCCAATATTGACCCTTTAAGAAGCTTTGTCATATGACTCAAGGCCACTTCACACACACAGATATCTGAGTCCAATATCTGAACAGATCTCTGGTTGCAATGAAATCATGGATACATTGCTCCATGTTGTACACAGCCACAAAATGGAACTATGTGTCCATGATTTCACTGCAACCAGAGATCTGTTCAGATATTGGACTCAGATATCTGTGTGTGTGACGTGGCCCTTAGGATAATAACCAAACTAAAATCTCAATTTGCAGACAATTGTTTTTGGGTATTGCTCCTTGTCAGTGAAAAGTACGAGATCTGGTTTTGCTAAGTGAGTGTCATGGGTGTATATGAAGGCATGGATATGACTTTTGAGGTCACTCACAGAAGGTTGCAGCGTTTGGCCAAACAGTCAAAATCCTAAATAATGTCTCTGTCCCTTTAAGGGTACCTTTACACACAGAGATATATTGCTTGCAATTCACTGATTGCAGTGAAATCATGGACACATTGTTCCACTTGTACATGGCAGCAAAATGGAACAATGTGTCCATGATTTCACTGCAACCAGTGAGTTGCAAGCAATATATCTCTGTGTGTGAAGGTACCCTAAGGATACCTTTACACTGCTCTGAAATCAGGCGACCATGGCGAGGCGACAGATCGCCACCAAATTCCCCAATTACACGCCGCAATTGGGAGAGATTTTTATGGCGATTGTCACAGGGCAACATATCGCCGTCAATATTTCTCGCCGCGGTTGTGGCGTGTAAAGGTACCCTAAGAGGCATGTCTGTCCTTGTAATAGCTGGAGGTCACCAGGGCCCAGTAGATCATCTCTTCAGTTGCATACTTATACCTCTTGGCTCCCAGGATGCACTGCTGGTGATAGTTGTTCAGGTGTTTCTAGTTGCATCCTATGTCAATGCAGTGTTTTCTGGAGTCTGTCGGTTTGCTGCTTGTATCTGCTCAAGCTAAGTGTATCTCTTTTTGTTTGTTTTCCTTGTGTGTTTCTTTATTTGCTAGCGGGCTGACTAGTGATCACCCGCTCTGATCCCTGCGTAGTTATAGTCCAGGGACAGCTAGGGAAGATATCCCGTTTGGCAACAGATGTGGAAACTGTATAGGGATGTTAGGGGAGCCAGGTGTCAGTGCTAGTTTATCTAGTTGTCCCCATCTCCCCTTTAGGTCTTAGCATCAGGGATTCCTTCCCCCCTCTCTCTTGTCACCTTGCGCTGGGTGTTTCCCTACACCCAGCATGACAGTGAGAGGCTAAGACTGGGATCTAAGGGTAAGCTTTATTCCTTGTAGAGAGTGATATGGGGTCATGAAATCGCAGCACTAGGTCTATATTGGTTGTCCAATACAGTATGTCTTCAATATAGGATATCACAAAAAGTCATAAAATGGAAGAAATATTTATGCCTGACGATGGGACGTTTTCTGAAACGTAGCAGAAGCATTCACACACTTGTTCTTCCTGTGTCTCCTGAATAGATGAACCATGGAATAATATTTTAAAGGGAAGCTATCATGCAATGTATGCTGCCTAAACACTTCAAAGAAAATATCATTAGAAAATCCAGCTTGGGAATAATGGAAAGCTGAGACTAATCCCCCCGATGCTGCTGACGGTTTTTACCAGAACCAATCTGGGTGATTAAAGGAGTAATTGCTTTTATTCTTCAATGTAATCCAAATATAACAAGCACAGATGTTTCGGTTTACACTGGACCTTCATCAGTGTGTAAAGTATAATGTTTAGATAGGCCACAGGGAGAACGTGCCCAAATGACTAGCTGTGGTATCCACCACTATTGTATGTCTGGAGACCGAAACGTCTCGGCTTGTTTTGTTTAGATTACCTTGAAGAAGCAAATCAGTGACTCCTTTGATCTTGTTTGAGTGCCAAGCTTTACAATATAAATTGTATGGGATTGGATCGCTCTTTAGCACCACCCTGCCAGAAGTGCCGTGATTATCTGATTGTAGATTCAAAAGCACCGTCTCGTGTAGGGCGCTCTAATTAAGGACAGGGACTCTGCTTGTGGAAAGTCCTTTTATTGGAAATCCTCCATCCGCCACGACATGTTTCGACGGTGTAGTACCGTCTTTCTCAAGTGGAGAAACATGTCGTGGCGGATGGAGGATTTCCAATAAAAGGACTTTCCACAAGCAGAGTCCCTGTCCTTAATTAGAGCGCCCCACACGAGACCGTGCTTTTGAATCTACATTTATCATCTCGCATAGAGAACACGGCTGGAGCAGCTCATTGACACTTGAGGACCTGCAGACCTAGCTAATTCCTTTACCAGGAGATAAACACAGGACCTGCCTGCGTCAGTTCGCCCGGTCACACGGGGTGCTAGCAGGCGGGGTCACAGAAGGAAGCGAGCGGGGACACCGAGACTCCCAGGACGGAGCTGATTCAACTTGTCTCCACACCACCGCAAACAGGAGAAAGGAGACCCCAACCGCTACCAAAATCTACACCATTGTTGTGCGTGGCTTGCACAACAATAATAGGTTAGTGAACACGCATATTATTATCCCCCGCTGGTAACATTGATATTGCACTAGTGCGCCCCTGTATTTCTTTTGTCTTTCATGTGATTATCTGATTGACAATCTAGGTGATTGACAGGTGTCTCCCAAAGCAAGAGACCTGTCAATCACCCTGTGGTGCTGAGAAAAGCTGACTGGGAGCAAAGCCATATGGTCCCCAGCCTAGATCATCTAGCAATATTTTCTCTGAAATGCCGGAGTGTTTCACAGAAGGATCATGTAACAATACTCCGATCCATGCTGCCTACTGTCAGGACAGCATGAATTACGTGTCAAGGTCTCTTTAATTGCTCTTTGTAAATGATGATTATTTGCATTATGCAAAACAAATTTATATATTGGGTATTGTTGTGTGGAGTTCAATGCACATTTATTTATTGCTTATTGTGGATATTTTTATGGACATAATAAATGTAAAAATAATGAATATGGTCTAACCTAAATACATTGTAGAAAATGACAATGAAGAAGAAGTGACAAACCCTTCGCACACCATGGTGTTACAGTTAGGGCCAGAAATATTTGGACAGTGACACAATTTTGGCGAGTTGGACTCTGCATGCCACCACATTGGATTTGAAATGAAACCTCTACAACAGAATTCAAGTGCAGATTGTAACGTTTCATTTGAAGGGTTGAACAAAAATATCTGATAGAAAATGTAGGAATTGTACACATTTCTTTACAAACACTCCACATTTTAGGAGGTCAAAAGTAATTGGACAAATAAACATAACCCAAACAAAATATTTTTATTTTCAATATTTTGTTGCGAATCCTTTGGAGGCAATCACTGCCTTAAGTCTGGAACCCATGGCCATCACCAAACGCTGGGTTTCCTCCTTCTTAATGCTTTGCCAGGCCTTTACAGCCGCAGCCTTCAGGTCTTGCTTGTTTGTGGGTCTTTCCGTCTTAAGTCTGGATTTCAGCAAGTGAAATGCATGCTCAATTGGGTTAAGATCTGGTGATTGACTTGGCCATTGCAGAATGTTCCACTTTTTTGCACCCATGAACTCCTGGGTAGCTTTGGCTGTATGCTTGGGGTCATTGTCCATCTGTACTATGAAGCGCCGTCCAATCAACTTTGCAGCATTTGGCTGAATCTGGGCTGAAAGTATATCCCGGTACACTTCAGAATTCATCCGGCTACTCTTGTCTGCTGTTATGTCATCAATAAACACAAGTGACCCAGTGCCATTGAAAGCCATGCATGCCCATGCCATCACATTGCCTCCACCATGTTTTACAGAGGATGTGGTGTGCCTTGGATCATGTGCTGTTCCCTTTCTTCTCCAAACTTTTTTCTTCCCATCATTCTGGTACAGGTTGATCTTTGTCTCATCTGTCCATAGAATACTTTTCCAGAACTGAGCTGGCTTCTTGAGGTGTTTTTCAGCAAATTTAACTCTGGCCTGTCTATTTTTGGAATTGATGAATGGTTTGCATCTAGATGTGAACCCTTTGTATTTACTGTCATGGAGTCTTCGCTTTACTGTTGACTTAGAGACAGATACACCTACTTCACTGAGAGTGTTCTGGACTTCAGTTGATGTTGTGAACGGGTTCTTCTTCACCAAATAAAGTATGCGGCGATCATCCACCACTGTTGTCATCCGTGGACGCCCAGGCCTTTTAGAGTTCCCAGCTTACCAGTCAATTTCTTTTTTCTCAGAATGTACCCAACTGTTGATTTTGCTACTCCAAGCATGCCTGCTATCTCTCTGATGGATGTTTTCTTGTTTTTCAGCCTCAGGATGTTTTGCTTCACCTCAATTGAGAGTTCCTTTGACCGCATGTTGTCTGGTCACAGCAACAGCTTCCAAATGCAAAACCACACACCTGGAATCCACCCCTGACCTTTTAACTACTTCATTGATTACAGGTTAACGAGGGAGACGCCTTCAGAGTTAATTGCAGCCCTTAGAGTCCATTGTCCAATTACTTTTGGTCCCTTGAAAAAGAGGAGGCTATGCATTACAGAGCTATGATTCCTAAACCCTTTCTCCGATTTGGATGTGGAAACTCTTATATTGCAGCTGGGTGTGTGCACTTTCAGCCCATATTATATATATAATTGTATTTCTGAACATGTTTTCGTAAACAGCTAAAATAACAAAACTTGTGTCACTGTCCAAATATTTCTGGCCCTAACTGTATAAGTATGTCACTGTTAGGGTGCAGATTTATGTAGGGGGCTAAGGAGATGAGTCCTCTCCATACTGAAAGCTGTGTTAGGCTAGGGTACCATTTCCATTTTGTTATTCGGTCTGGGAACTTGCTATCAACCTTATGGAGACAGCGAAGTAGGTGAGGAGATTGTAAGCCACTTCCCTCCTCTCAGATATATGCAAATTTGCACTTCACTAAGGAAGTAGAGAAACTCCAGTGCCACATTTAAGCAGCTTCCTCAAAGTCATAATCGCTTTCCAACAAGCTTTTAGTATAACTAAGGGATTTGTGCCAGATCAGAACCCCAAACTACAGACGCTGCGTTTCGGGGTACCTGCCCCTCATCAGTGTAGTGTGTGGGATATTCTGATCTGGCTAAAATCTGATCCGGTTTTGAGCTTTTAAAAAGCTCAAAACTGGAGCAGGAAACGCTCCTCATAGGAGCCTATTATAAAAATCGGATTGCTTCACAAGCAATCCAGTTACCGCATCCGGCTCTGCAGCCTGCGTGAAAAATCATGCAGGCTGCTGTTTTCGGAGCGGTTCTAATCACCGCAATGCGGTAACCGGATTGCTCAGGATGTGTAATCCGGAGCAATGCGGTCACTGTACAGTTTGCTCATCACTGCTGCCGCAGGGATGAGCAAACTGTTATCATTGTTTGAAAAGAATACATTTTATTAATAATTGTGGCTATAATGTCTCTAGGGGGTGCCCCCCCCCAGAGGCATACCACCCACTCAGGTGGGCATATAATGATTTAATTGCTGATGTACAGTAGCCGGCTCCTGTCGGATCTGTACATTTTTATGAATGAAGCCGCCGGCTCCCCTGTGAGCAGCGCGCATACTATACCTAATGTACATATAGTATGTGTGCTGTCCAGGGTCCTGTAGGCACTGTATAAGCCTTAAGGACCTCGTACAGCGCACATACTATACCTACAATAGCTATAGTATGCGCGCTGCTCTCAGAGGAGCCAGCACCTTCATTCATAAAAATGTACAGAAGCTGACAGGAGTCGGCTGCTGTACATTAGAGATGAAATCATTATATTGCCACCTGAATGGGTGGTAGGTCTCTAGGGGGGGTGGGCACCCCCTAGAGACAGTCTAGACACATTTATTAATAAAAATAATACTTTTACAACACAGAGAACAGTTTGCTCATCCCTGCAGCCGCAGGGATGAGCAAACTATCTGGTAACTGGATTGCTCCAAATTACACATCCAGAGCAATCCGGTTACCGGATTGCTGTTTGTCTGAAGCCAATTGCGTTCACCGCATCCGGATCTGGGTGCTGTGAACGCAATTTCACTTATAAATGTGACCCTAGCCTTATATAAACCTCGGTTACCAGAAATGTATGGTGGTTATACCTGTCCCTGGAGGATAATGTGATGTTTGTATCTATATCAGAATACAATGTGTTGTATGTTTTCTTTGTTCTGACTACATATATATATACATGTATATTTACAGTATGAATCTGTCCAGGTCGGGTATACGGGGATGTTGTCATCCTTCTGTGGTAAATCACATTGCCAGCTGCTGCTGTTGGTTATTAACTCTTATCTGCAGATATCTGACATGTGGTTTTACAGAGAATCCAATATCGCAGCCCTCCTCCTATTCCTTCTGACTGCATGTTATATTGACAGCAGCTGTAGCTGGATCTCCTGTCAGCGAGCCGCCCAAATGGCCAGTGGATTATTGTGTGACGTGGCGTATTAACCTATCTATGGAAGCCGCAGGGTTACACTAAAGCTTGTTACATTTTAGCAAAGTAAAAAAAAACGAAAAAGAAAAAAAATCCCCCCCCAGCCGCACTTTGTGCCCAGAATGCACCGCCGCTCCCTTTTGGCCCGTTTAGGGCTGATCTTAGCAGTGTCAGTAATTACTATTCTGATGGCTTGCCCCTGGAAAGCTCTCACTTGTACCTGTGGGGACAGAGAATCCATTTTCCAGGCGCCGGGGAGTCGAAGGCAGAGGCTGACGCCAGTGAAGGGAAGGGGAAGATGATTAATATGTCTTATAGATTCACTGCCTCTTCACTTGTCCTGGCCCTGCCAGTAATTCCTATCCCCTGTGGATCCACCTTGATCACACATAATGGAGGCAGATTGAAAGTTTGAAGATACAGGACTCTGTCTTTCTCTTAGAATTGACATTACCCGGTCACATTAAATGAGTTTTTGGCCTCCCACTATGTCCTGTTGCTATGATTCGATTGTATTTGCTGCTGGCCGGCTACATAAACAGAAATCATGAAATAGCAGCGGACGCTGAGGTCATAAATATGACTTTATTATCATTGTATGGTAATGGGGAATGTGGCCAAGGCGCATGTTCATCGTTTATTAATCATCTTGCTGGCATGTCTTCTTTTAGTCACATTAAAGGGAACCTGTCACAAGATTTCATCCATGTAAGCTAAGAGCACCACCTTTAAGCTTTCTTACGCATCACTCCAGCAATCTGTCTGTAAGGCTAGGGTCACATTAGCGTCAGCCTTTTTGCTCATGGATCCATTAAGAAACTTAGAATTCTGCAGCCTTAGCACAGCATTAATGTTCTGTAAAGCTGCGCTGATGCTGGCAATTGATTCCTATGGGTGACGGACTTACAGCGCATGCTGCATCTTGACACAGAAGTCCCAGAGGTTCAAATCTAGCGCAATTTAGGAGGGCACAGGAAAATGCTGCAAACCGCGTCAGTGTTCCCGAACTTCAGTCCTCAAGAGCCACTGTGGCGCCCCGCAACGAGTGCGTCACAGGAGGGTATTGCAGCCAAAACAGCAGCAGCAATATTCTCTGACTAAGCAATGACACAGTTAACTCAGAGATCCATACCCTACATGCATCATCAGTATAGAAGGCCAATAAGGTCCTGGTGGGCAGAGTGTAGTGGTAGAGTGTAGAAGGAGAACTCTCTGAAGCAACGTAGGAGAAGGAGCGAAAAGAACAAGCTTTGCAACCTAGGAGAGGGGGCCTGCACAGTCCCGTGCAGCCCCCCGGCCGTCACCCCGGTTGGGCGCCATTACTCCCGGTGCCTTAACAACCGATCTACGGGCATCTACATGCAGGTCCAACAACATCCCGTGCCCATCTACAGCCGGTCTACTGGTACTGAAGCTAGTAGTTGTTCAGCACTGCTACGCGAACCAGGAGTGGAGGGACCACTTTACAGGAGCACCCCACCACCGCCACACACAGTCGTCTAGCTAGCGGAGTACCCACCAAAAGGAACCAGGGCTCCCCAAAACACCCGGAACGTATACCCTAGGTAGGGCATTGAAGCAGCCTCCTTGTACCCGATCTGGCATTCCTGGGCGACAACAGCAACACAAGTTAGTTAGAATGGAGGAACACCGCGAATCTCTGAGAAACACTGGTCATTGCTGAGTCCACCCGGACCGTTACCCGTAACTATATGCCATGTATTGTCTGCTGGTCACAGTAAAGAACCCGTTACAGAGACTTCCAGTGTCCGTGCTTTCTTATGAACTGTCTATCTCCGCGCACTAAGGTAACCGCAGCTGCCTGAGAACATCTTCTGCAGCGCCTGGCTCCGGGGATCACCGCTCAGCCTGTGGGGAGCATTCCATCTTGCAGCATTCCATCCCCCGGAGGCCCAAGCAGCGCCGGTGGACTTCACCGGGACACTCATAGGTGGCGTCACGAAACAAATTAACCCCTAATCTGTTCAATCAATGGCGTCTTTATTGATCTGGACCACCAGGCCCCACTACCGGCAGGCGCGGTCCATCCGTGACAAGGAGGAAAGAAGAAAATGCCTGTCCCTCGGAGTCTCGGCCACGGTGAGGCACCACCAACAGTGCATGTTTTTAGGATTTCCTTACTAGTACACAGGTGATTTATTCACCTGCACTGGTGGTGATGATTCCAATACTTGTGTGCAATGCTATGAAAATCCTGAAAACATGCACTGTTGGTGACTCTTGAGAACTGGAGTTGGTAAACACTGGTCTAAAAGGACGTAGATGACCTCTCCTACGTCACCCACACACTGTTATATATCTTGTAGATAACCTCTGATGACCACTGTTACACATCCACATAAATGACCTCTCCTACCTCATCCACACACTGTTAAATATCTCGAGTCTGTGCAGTTGAAACACAGACCTGCACAGGGAACCTGTCTCTAGGTTTTCTCCATGTAAAGTAAGAGCACCACCTTTAAGCCCTCTTAAGGTACCTTCACACACAGCAATTTTTTCAGCAAATCCTGAAAACATGCACTGTTGGTGGGTCTTGAGGAATGGAATTGGTAAACGCTGATCTAGACGGTAGGGTGAAGAGAAAGTAAGCACAGAGCACGGACGTGAGAAACCCATTGAACCTGAAAGTCTCAATTAGCATACGACACAAGAGTATAATGAAAGGTATTTTCTTGGATCTGAGGGGAGCAGTGACTTACGCATAATTTGCAAGATGCTTAAAGCACTCATGAGGACAGGAGTTGGGAAGCACTGGTCTAGATGGATGTGGATGACCTCTCCTACGTCATCCACACACCGTTGCAAATGTTGAATCTGTTCAGTTTAACATAGAAATGCACAGTCAGGCACATTTCATTCTGCCCTCTTGAGGAAGCCAATGACCAGGATGTGAAACTGGCACCAGCGCATGTGCATAATAGGACTATACTCTGCCCTCAGTGTCTCTGTGCAGGTTTATATTTCAAAGGAAGCCTGTTCATGGGTCTTGAGAACTGGAGTTGAGGAACACTGGTCTAGATCGCCGTGGAAGACCTCTTCTACGTCATCCACCCACTGTTACTTATCTCAAGTCTGTGCAGTTGAAACACAGACCTGCACAAGCGCATTTTGCTCTGCCCTCTTGAGAGAGCCAATGACTTGGTGTTTGACAATGTGCGACGGTGTTCGATGAACATTCGATGAACATTCCACGAACACACAGCAAATTCGGCAAATCGAATTCGAACACTGGGGTGTTGGCTCATCTCTAGTGACAATCAATTTTCCTGAGCCACCATACACTTCAGAGTGTGGGTTGACATTAATCTATTGTGCATTGGGGGCTTTATGTGGCTCCCCACTGGTCGGGATGCCACAGAGGGGTACTACACCCGAAACAGTGAGTGTGGTATCCCAGTGACCAGGGGGTTGGGATGTTAATCTGGAGTCAACTCAACACCCTAATCTGGACTAGTACGATACCCAGCCGGGAGGGACCCGGTCCAACCATGGAGGACCGGCTCCGAGAGCAGTGCAGGAGTTCATCCCTGAGCCGCCAAACTGGAGGGACGTGAGCTGCCTTAGGGAGTCACGACCAATCCCTGCATACATGCCCAAAAGCCCCCATGTAGTATCAAAGAACCCTGCAATTAGGAAGACTCCATCAGGTTCCGTGGTGACCTGCGAAGGGCTCTGTGCAAGGAAGCGTTAGGAAGGTACAGGAGCAGAGAGCGCAGGATAAGGACAGAGGGTGAAACTGGCAAGAACACCACTGAGGGCCTCGAGTAGAAATCCCATCCTTTAGTGACTACCCAGGCCAGCTACCCGTGACTGTGTACTACCTGAAAGCTGCCTAAAGTTACCAGTAAACCCGTGCAGAGCCTAAACAGTGTGTGGTGTCTCATTTACATCTTACTGGAGGAACTACATTCCAGTCTCCTCAGCATAGACTGCATCAGCATCCCACCTGCCGAGCAGCCTTCCTACATGAGTTCTCTATCTCCAACACTGCCCCGGGGATTCCGCTCCACCTATGCAGAGTGTTATCATCTAGCTGCAGCATCACAATCCCTGGAGGTTTGAAGCAGCGCCGGTATCATTACCAGGTACAGTGGGTGGCGTCACAAACATTGTGCTTTATTCCTTTCTTTTATTTTTACATATTTTCAGTGACCACCAGGGCCACGGCCACGGGCACCGGCCACCAGTGACAGTTCTGTTAATCAACGCCCGGGATCCGAGTACCCCAAAGGCCCTTTGGTGGGTCATTTACAGGGATCTAATCAGTGTATTTCTATGGTCACACATAAGGCCTGGATTCGTTTTTGGCATCAGTTTTTTAACTTTATTTTTCTAAGTCCAAAAACTGATGCTAAAAACGGATCCTGGGATCAAGTGTGACTGCATTATTAAATAACGCTATTTGCTTTTTTACTGGACCCAAAAATGCTGCAAGCAACGTTTTTAGGTGCAGTAAAAAAACATCCGTTTTTTTAACATGGGAAATGGATCTGTTAACAAATGGCACATATAGGCACCATCTGTTAACGGATCTGTTTTTGCTAGCATTTTTTGGAAAAAATCGTAAAGTCCAAAAAACGCAGAGCTGCACAGGAGCCACAAAAACCAGCCTAAAAAAACTGATTTGTTATTGAAACCAGTGGAGAAAACTGATTGGCTTGTGTGACCCTAGCGTATATGGGTATTTTTCTGTATGCCGTGCCATTTAAATTGAATCACGATCCAAACTTTACATGGGCCATACATATTGTTGTGATGTGAATGCCAGTTCAGCAAACAGATATCTCTCCAGACTCACACACACACATGAGTGCTCAACTAAAATGAGATGTATGCCATTTGCGGCAGGGCACTGCGGATCCTGATCCGAGTTTGAGCAGTAAAAGTGCCCAAAACCGGATCAGAAACCTCAGCCCATAGAAGCCCATTATAGTAACCGGATTGCACTACATGCAATCCGGTTACCGGCTCCGGTTTTGTTGCCTGCGTGAAAAATCATGCAGGCAACGTTTTTCGGAGTGATATCTCTGCCACAGCAGAATTCCTATAATGGGCTCCATGGGAACCCATGCGGCTGCCGCAAGGCATATGTGAATGCCTGTGGCAGCCGGCGGCTTTGTTCATCCCTGATACTGCAGGGATGAACAAAGGGTTAAGTATTAATAATCCATGTGGGCAACATGTCTCTAGGGGTTGCCCACCCCCCTAGAGACATGCTGTCCACACAGGACGGCATGTCAGGGGTTAATTCCAAAATTAACCCCTTCGCCGCTATTGTCGGCTTTTTAATAACTTTTACATTGACAGCCGCCGGCTCCTGCATCAGGACCGGTACACTACGCAATTTGCGTAAGCATTTTACAGAACAGCATCTTCAATGAGGAGCTGTCTGTGGTGCTTACACCATTTACTAATACAGTAGTTCTATGGGCACCACACAGCCATAGAACTACTGTAAATGATATCAGGACCCTGGAGAGCAACCACTACACTACGCAAATTACGTAAGCACCACAGACAGCTCCTCATTGAGGATGCTGTTCTGTAATGTGCTTAAGCAAATTGCGTAGTGTACTGGTCCTGATGCAGGAGCCGGCGGCTGCCAATGTAAAAGTTATTAAAAAGTAGACAATAGCGGCAAAGGGGTTAATTATTGGATTAACCCCTGACATGCTGTCCTGTGTGGACAACATGTCTGTAGGGAGGGTGGGCACTCCCTACAGACATGTTGCCCACATCTTTTCACAACATTAACCCTTTGGTCATCCCTGTGGCAGCAGGGATGAACAAAGTATCCGGCAACTGGATTGTACATTGAGAGTTGCCGGATTCCAGCTTAGGGACGCAAAATGTGTCCAAATTGTATGTGAATGCAATTGCGATTACCGCATCCAGATGCAATTGCACTTCCAAGTGTGACCCTAGCCTTAGTCAAGTATGAAGATTCCTGCTGCCCAATATGTGTCTCCTCCAACAGATGATGTTGGTAGGTCCTTATACACATCATATGGTCATGCAGTACTGTTGAAAATGGGGAGTTTGTTGGCCTTTCATCGAATGTTTAGGATGGGGGGTGTTCACTCTCTCACTTAGAAGAAGGCGCTACCTTTTACTTGGCTCAGCCAATGTTCTCATTCACAAAGTCGCCTAATCCACAATTCCACAATTCTCTGCTGGTAGAATCACATTTCTCAGCTACATTTTTGTAACAGTTAACTGAAATATTCATTTGTATTATACCCTAGATTGTCATTTATGCTGCTTTGTGCAGAAACAATGCCATACACACAATAAGTATTATACAATAACTAGATATGTTAATGTCATCATTTTTGTTAATAAGACTGTTTTGGAATTGCTGTAATATGAGCCAATGATCTCAGCATTAACTATGAGATGTGAAGTTTTGTGCATTCAGTGATGTAAATAATGTCCGATGGGCCTTGTTGCAAAATTTACACCTGGGCCCTCACCTGCATGTTGGTCAGGTTTATAAACCCTGGGGGTGTTATGAATCCTATCAAAATATATGTGTTGCCTCCCCCAATTTAATAATATCAACCATCCTGTGTTAGGCTAGGGTCAGATTAACGGTTTTAGCCATGCCCCGGGAGGTCATGCTAACAACATAGGATTTGTCAGCCATAACATGGTGCTAATGCCATGTTAGCACCACGATAACGCTGCTGATATTAACCTATGGGGAGGCGGGCCTCACTGCGGCTCCAACGCCGGCATCTTAGTGAAATCTCGCATTATTTCCTAACGCGGTCAAAGACTCTTCCGAAAGCGTCTTTGATCGCATTAGGAAATAATGCGAGATTTCACTAAGATGTTGGCGTGCAAGCCACATTAACAGCGGGATCTCCATAGGTAAGGATTGGCAGCAAAATTGTGGTGCTAACATGGTGTTAGCATCGCGTTATTGCTGACAAATCCTTTCCTTTAAGAACGACTCCCCAGGGCGCGGCTAAAAAAGTTAATCTGACCCTAGCCTTAGGGTGAGATTCCAAGGACCTTGACTCTTTGCTTATCATTTGCATAATTAACTTAAAGGGAACCTGTCAGCTCATTCTACCCCTCTATGCTATAACTACATGTCCCCGCCCCTTGATAGCTGATCCCTAACAATCCCTCTCTGAGCTAAACGTGCCCTATAAAGCTTAAGAAAAATGATTTATAACTTACATGCAGTCTCCATCCGGAGACTGGAAAGGCACGCTCCAGGACTCCATTCTCCACCCCCTCGCTGGCTCTCAGGTCGTGGATCCAATTGGGCTTCCATTTGAGCTTTACAGCCGGGTCTGTTGTCAGCAGAACCTTTGACGTTTCTTCTGACCATCACTCAATCTCCAAACTTTAGGGAACAGTTCCGGCCCACAGTACCTGTATGTTGAAAGGAAGAGAAAAGTCGAGAATAGATAATAGACAAGCATCTTATGAGTGCCAAAACATAAGAAGAAGCCTAGCATGGGGAATGTATTGCCCTGACGACATTTTCAACCAAGATCTCATACAAATTTGAACCATTTTGTGACTAACAATAACATAGTGAAATAGTGCAGTGCGAAGAACAAAATTGTCATATTATCGAAAAGGTACAGTACCTGTCACCCTTCTTCAGCATCTCGTCATCCTATGTTACATATACACATTACCCTTTAAGGAAAGGACATAAAAATAAAAGGACATAACATTAGGGATGGGCGAATCCTGAAATACTCGGACTCGCTGGACTCTAACGAGTCCGGGTCCGAGACTCGGTACTCGTTGCGAGTCCAGCGAGTCCGAGTAGTAACCTGTACTTTTGCAGTGTATCTATACAGATACACTACAAAAGTACCCTAAAAGTTAATGTAAGGGGTTTTTTGTTTGAAATTCTTAATATGTTTGATGTGTCACATGACAGTCTTCCCATTGAAAAAAATAAAGTTGGATCCAAAATGGCCGACATCAAAATGGCAGTCATGGTCACCACCCATTTGGAAAAGTTTCCCCCCTCCCATATACTAATGTGCCACAACAATTCCCATTTTATTTAGGTGCATCCATATAAATGGCCCACACTGTATAATTAAACAGGCAAAAACTTTACTATTTATTCAATTATGTACTTATTCTACTTTGGAACATTTTAACCAAAGTGTATCTGACATCTTATGTTATTTTATATAGGAAGATCCACACCCACTAGGATATGTTTTTGCATTTCCTCCCTACTCCTCTTCTGCATACTATTTGCAATCCTTGAAATGGGTGGAGCGGCCTGGCTGCTGCTTTAAACTCTTGCCTTTCTAAGTTGTGTTGTGTGCAAGAATGATACAGGATTGTACGCATGGCTTACCTGAAACCAGGAGCGATTCAGGAGGTATTCATCTGATTACACTTGTGACCTGTTGAGGCGTAACTGGGGCCAGACAGAGACTTGACTTTTGTTGCAGAGGCTTGTCATGGCTTGTCCTTCTCCTGTCCTCCAGTATGACTCCCAACTGTTTCGGTTAGGCAGTCTAATACCGAAAGGGTTTGGGTTCTCAGGTCAGCCAGACTTAAAGAGGCTGGGATGGGATGACCTCCCACTGCTGCCTACTGTTTCCTAAATCTGCCCATCCTTCAGTTGTCCTCTACCTCCAGGGGGTCACCCTTAGTGCGTTTTCAGCTTAGTTATACCATCCTAAACTAAAAGCATCGTGACTACCTAATCGTGACTAATTTACCAATTCTGCATTTAATAAGCTTACTGTTGTCGTAAGAGTTGCACCTGAAGCTACTCCACCCGCCCAATGAGTGCAGGAGTCAGTCCCATCTTCTCCACTGCTGACTTGTGGAGCAGTAGTTCACTTTGATTACCGCATGCGAGGATCCTACTGTGTCCAATGTAGAATCATCTCCCACCTATACAGCATCTTTTCAAATAAAACACTCAAGAATTTGTATTAGTTTAAGATTCAAGATTTAAAAAATTCTTATTGAACAGTTCATTATTGCAATTCTTTACTAGTTATATTGATAACTGGACCAGATATGATGCAACACTGCAGAATATGTGGGTGCTATATAAAAAAATCATCATTTATCATTATGCTCAACAAACAAAATGTAAACTCTGTCATAGATGTCCACACTCCCCCTCGAAGGAGGGAATCAGAAGACATCGGAGTAAAGGAGTAATATTGCCCTTGCGTTGTCACAACAAGATATATATATATAAACTGGTGCTGGAACTAATTGGGGTGTAGGCTTCAAAGTGTCTGTTGTCTCATTGTTAACAGGCCTTCCGGGTGACGTAAGATAGCCACCGCAGAAAGTTATGGTGGGCGAAACGTCCTCTGAGTCATGCATTCCACAGGTGGGAGGGCACACAGGCAGTGGCTTATCCAAGAACACTCAATGGAAGGAGCTATAGCTATGACGTCTGGGTCAATCAGGGAGTATGGTCTATGGGCTTCACAATAAAAACAAGCATCTGAAAGTCTGAGGTTTGCAAGTCACACCTAAAACATATCCACCCCCTCCCCCAGGGGGCCATTGCAAGGTGGTGGCTCAACAATTTTCAATAAAATTAGAAATTTGGAGCTTAACTTGCATGTAATATATGTCATGATTATCATCTGTTCTCTTGCTCTTCCAAAACAATTATGCACTATACTAATACCATTTACTCATATGAATCAGTAAAAATCTAATTCCCTAAAACCTCAAACAGAAATATGCAAAAGCTGGAGACATGGCCGAGCTTTGAATGGCACAGGCTGCATAGTGCAGGAGCTCCAGTAGAGATCGGCTTTAACTCGGCACAACAAGGTGAAAAACCACTCTGGGAAGGTCTAAATGAGTTACTTGGTGACCTGAGGACACAGTGGTGGTTCCAATGGTGCATGGCAAGTCAGTAAGAAGGAGATCTCCAAAGAAGGTGACTGCATATTTCTCCAGAGATCAACTACTGAATACAGCCTCAAACACGGCTGCAGCTTCTCACTCCCCAACCACCTCTCCCTGCTTTTCTCAATGTGGCTCACACAGCAGCCTCAGAAGGGGGAGGGGAAGCTCAGACAGATATTCCTCTTAGAATGGAGGCTTTGCTAAAATCCCTGAGGCAAGAACTCCAAGCTGATCTTAAAAGAATGATAGCTGAGTTTAAGGCAGAAATCAGGGGAGAATTACAGGAGCAGGAATCTAGAATAGATCATCTGGAGCAAAAGCTGACAGAAGTTACTAAATCTCATAATGAACTAATGAGGCTTTAGAAAAGGAGGTTTGCCAAATCCATAACAAAACATTGGACAGGGCAGATCCAGAAGGAATAATATTCGCTTTAGAGGGATTGATAAATCTATTCCTGACAAAGATTTGCCAAGTCTCCTGCAAAGCTTCATACACATGGTGATTCCTTTTGTAGACAGCAAGGACTTAATTGTGGATAGAATACACAGGATTCCAAAACCAAAAGGTCTCAACCCAGATTTACCACGACATGTTATTGCCCGCATTCATTTCTATATAATAAAGGAGACTTTTATGGCTGGCCTCAGGAAAAGGTGGAAACTTCCAGATAACTTGGCCCACCTGAAGGTATTCCCTGACTTGTCGGCAGGTACTCTAGCTCAGAGGAGGAAGTATATGACGTATACTACATACAGCCCTCAGGGAACAAGGAATAAAGTACCACTGGGGGATCCCCACAAAACTGAGGGACAATTCCATATTTATCTGCACATCCCGGAAAAGACGAGAGATTTATTGCTAAAATGGAAGATTCAGCCCATATATCGGAATGATAAAAGAGCTCTTCAGGCACAGAAAAAGAAAAAACTCGACCCAGACTGGTTCACGGCATGATTGATTACTGGATAGCTGTTCTCTGCTTCCTGCTTTCTACTCTTTGTCTGGTGCCTCCATGGCGGTGTTGAAATCAGGCAAAGTTGCCAACAGAGTGTCATTTTTTCACTCTCTTTCAAACTATTTTTTCACTTTTCTTTACTGTTTGCTTGATTTTAGAACTGTAAGGGGACTTCCACTTATGATGAAGCAAAAATTTTGGCTTGATAACCTTGCATTTGTTTATACAAGCAAATTTGTTTTCCTGTCTGTCCTCCCCATGTTAATCACACATTTAGGAGCAATGGTTTCACATAAAGCAGTATATAGTAGTAACAATGCATAATAAGGTTATATCTATAAATGCCAATGGTTTGAACTCGCCAGGTAAAAGATCCATCTTCTGGAAGAATATTTGTAAAGAAACTGCTGATGTAATTTGTGTTCAAGAAACGCACTTGGTGGCACAGGACAATGTTCGGCTAAAGAACCTTTGATATGCACATCAGTTTTTTGCAAACAACAAGTTAAAAAGAGCTGGAGTGGCTATTTTTATAAGAGACTCCCTATCCTTTAAATTGTATGACACTACTAGTGATCCAGAGAGGCGTTTTATTTTCCTTGATTATTTTCCTTGATTGTTCTTAGGTACACGATTGTATCTCTATATGTCCCAAATATGCACCAGTTATCATTTATCAGACAAACACTTAAAAGAATTCTGGTGTTCTCCAAGGGTCTAAAATTGTCTGTGGAGATTTCAACTTCCCCATGTCTGCCATGTTAGATTGCTTAAACAGATGTACCGCTAGAGGAGAGATGAAATCATTGGTTTCAGAACATAACTTACATGACATCTGGAGATATCTCCCATTTCTCCTCTAGATTTATCTCCTATAGCAGGATAGACTATATTTTTGTGGATGATAGAACTCTAGGTTGTGCTCTTGAGGCAACAATGGGTGTGATCTCATGGTCTGACCATGCTCCTGTCTCACTCACCATATCTGATAGTAACTCTTCGGTCAAAGCTAATAGGTGGTGTTTAAATGATTTTTTACTGACCAATGTAATAGGTGTACTAAATCAATCTTTTTACCTCAAGGCGGCCATACTCAAGGCCGCAAAGGTTTGGTGGGCTGGGGATCTTAATTATAGATGGCTCCAAATAGAAAGACAGTTTGCTCCCCACAGGTCTACTAGGCATTTGCTAGAGATCGAGCTACTGAAGCCGCTGAAATCGAATTTTCCCTTACATACAATGTCCTCATTGATTTCTTACTGGAATAACCTTGATAGAACACTGACAAAATCCCTAGTTAAATACATGTCTGTAAAAGCGATCGAGGCACACATCTCTGGATTGTCTCTAGACCTGTGGGTGAAATCAGGTGTAAGCACGTTTGACAAACTCTTAGATGGCCCTGTATTCCTCTCCTTTGCATATTTGTCCCAACTTTACAAGGTTCCCAAAACATCAGTACCTCCAAATTGTCATTTTATCCAGTCATGCACATTTCCAGCTTGGTGGAGCCCTGACCCATCAGACATGATGCAGCAATACTTTAAATTAATATACCCCAATGAACATGGATTGTCTCTGTTCTATAGGACTCTTAACTCGCCAGCAGAGTCGGTCAAACTGGTCTGGGAGGAGGCCCTCTCTTTCTCATCCACCCCCGAACACTGGTGGACTGCAGCCACATTTACTCAAAGGCATTCCTCCTGAATTAATCATCTAGAACAACTAAAGAAAATGCATATGAACTGGTATCTGACCCCTTACAAAATTTCCAAATTTAACAAATCATATTCCCAATTATGCTGGAAGGAATATGGTTAAAAATGGGATCTGGGTCATGTGTGGTGGTGCCCCAAGATAGGAGAATTCTGGAATTGAGTGGCAGACTTAATCAAGACCTTGATAGGTTTCCCTTTAACTCTAGAGGGGTCCTTTGCAGTTTTAAATATTGGGCTGGACCTTCTTCCCACAAACTTAGTTCCAGTGATAACCCATGTTTTGATAGCGGCCTGTCAGAACTTGGCAAAGCACTGGAGGGAAGCCTCAACCCCCACAGGAGGAACTCATTGGTAGGAATAAGCAGCACAGCTCTGTTTGGGTGCAAATCAGTCCAGTTTCTCTTCCTCCTCACTGGTATACTATAAACAAAATGACTGTAGCACTCCTTATCTTCAATCCAAATGCCTTTATTGGCCTTCAGGTGTATTTGGGACGTTTCGGAAACATCTCCCTTCCTCTAGCAACTCTAGTGTTGCATCAAGGGAAACTGTCATCAGGATTTATGCAATGTAATCTGAGAGCAGCATGATATAGGGACAGAGACCCTGATTCCAGCGATATGTCACTTGCTGGGTACACTCACCCTTTTCTTTGATGCAGGTTTAGCAGTGCTCAGAATGCTGAGCCCTGTTTAACGCCTCTCACACCACTGACTGACAGCTTTCTTTGACATATCACTGGAATCAGGCTCTCTACCTCTTACATCATGCTGCTCTCATTTTACATAGAAAAAAACCTGCCCACAGACTTTTTTTCAATGGCACCAACTTTATGGATAAGGTTTATATGCCTGGAAGACAGGGCAGTATTGTCCCATCAGAAGTAAATTGCTTGAGTAATGAACATGTTTCTCTAATAAGAACTTTATCATTCATAATACATATTTGTGTTACAATAGCCAGAAAACCTTACAACTGTTTGTTCAAAATAAGCGGTGTATGTATAGGGAATATATTGTTTCTGAATATAGGTCAAAGCTATGTTTGTCTTTTTGATGATAAGCTTTTTATTGCTTCGGCTGTAGCGGTCGCTGCCGATCCGACTTCAAAGTCAGATAATCACATAAGGACAAATATACCATTACCGAGTCAGAGCGAGGTGGAGTCTTTAACTCTTGAGCTTAACACAGAGAAAAGCAGTCTACAGCTGTTCCCGCCAGATATACCCGGACCCGAGGACACCCATCGCATCCCGGAAAGTGTGGCCTCATTACTGTCCGCCATTCATTTTACTTTTTTCGTCAAGGGTCCAAAACCAAATATTCTCTTATTCACCAAAAACCTAAGAAATATGGTTTTATGCATCTTTTTCACATCTTATACAATCCAATGTATGACTAGCTGGCTGGGCATGAATGACGCAAATCGCGTCATTTCCAGTAAGGTTTCGTCAGTACTCCCACGCTGCTCTTTCGACTTCAAGCATCGCATTACACATGCGGTGCTTGAAGCAGAACACAACAGCGTGGGAGTACTGACATCACCCGACCGGATATGACGCCATTCGCGTCATTTATGCCCAGCCAGCGCCGTGGAGAGCAGGGAGGGCGCCTGAATAGAACATGAATAAAAGATCATGCCCATTAGGGCGTGATCTTATGACAACAGGCAAAAAATAAACACGCCCTAAGGACTAAAGAATATAGCCCCTGGTAATTAACATGGCTAATGGGGGGAGTATTCAATCGTTTTTATCTACTTTGACAGGATGCTTTTAGGACACAAAACGAGTGTGAGATTAGTGATAGGATGCTGCAGGGACATGATTTTGTAGCTTAGGTGGCATTTTGGAGGTGACAGGATCCCTTTAACAAATATGTTTTTTTTTATTGGACTCCACATGAGGAAATAACTGTCTACTACTTTATTAATACTGTTTTTTTTGTAATATCTTGACATATACCCATCAGATGCCAAAACAGTACTTTTTTCCTTCATCTAGTAATTTAGCCCTCGTGGGCAGAGTCTCCTTTCCTTATCTACTGTATCCTCACTCATCCCTTGTAGATTGTGAGCCCTCGCGGGCAAGGTCCTCTCTCCTCACCTACTGTATCCTCACCCATCCCTTGTGGACTGTGAGCCCTCGTGGGCAGGGTCCTCTTTCCTCATCTACTGTATCCTCACCCATCCCCTGTAGACAGTGTGAGCCCTCATGGGCAGGGTCTTCTCTCCTCACCTACTGTATCCTCACCCATGCCTTGTAGACTGTGAGCCCTCATTGGCAGGGTCCTCTCTCCTCATCTGCTGTATCCTCACCCATGCCTTGTAGACTGTGAGCCCTCATGGGCAGGGTCTTCTCTCCTCACCTACTGTATGCTCACCCATTCCTTGTAGTCTATGAGCCCTTGTGAGCAGAGTCCCCTCCCCTCACCTACTGTATCCTCACCCATCCCTTGTACACTGTGAG
Source organism: Allobates femoralis (assembly GCA_033576535.1). NCBI lineage: Eukaryota > Metazoa > Chordata > Amphibia > Anura > Aromobatidae > Allobates > Allobates femoralis. The sequence goes on from JARQOC010000007.1 coordinate 159,999,278, forward strand.
CCCTCGCGGGCAGGATCCTCTCTCCTGCTGTAACTGTTTGTGCCTCATATTGTTCTTGAATATTGTACTTCTCTCTATTGTGTATAACCCTGTTCACATGTAAAGCGCTATGTTATAAATGCTGCTATAATAATAAATAATAATAATTTAGCATATATTTCAGAAGCTAAACCAACAACATAATGACTTGATCTTTTGATGGGCTCTTGGGCTGGGACTCCTGGCCATACAACCAATGGAGTAAAAACAAAAAATAAGCCATACTCAACCCTCCAGTCCACTTCATGCTCCAGTACTGCCACTCTTACCGGCTGCATTGGAGTGGAAACAATGATACCACTGACCATCAGTGACTTGACCGCTGAGGTTGGTGATCGGCTGCAGGGTCAGAACTTTTGATCCGGCAGCTAATCAGAATATACAGCTGATCAGGGTCAGGATTGTGGATAATTGAACCAATAAGCAACTGCAGCGATCTAATCGTTGCTGGTCGGTGACATTATCGCTACCTGTCCTTTGGAGCCAGCCAGACTGGCAGGGATGGAGAAGGGAGCATAGTGCAGGGATGAATTTGGATACTATAATCATTTTTTCTCTTTCCCCTTCATGGCTTCCACAGGCAGATTTGAATGGAGTACACCTTTAAAGGGGTTGTGCCATGAACAATTGTACATTTTAATTAATAGATCTTAGAATAAATATAAGTTCCACAATTGGATGTGTTAAAAAAATGTTCCTGTCCCCAGATATTCTTCTAAATGTGCCCCTGTGTAATGTGTGTGTCCGACCATGCAGGAACAGGTCAGATATACCACAGCTCCTGGGCAGGAAAAGAAGTAGGAGAGCATATATATATTACAGACAAGGATTACAGAATATAAGAGTATTCAGACATTACAGCCAGAGATCACAGGCATGACAGCTGGGGATCACAGAATATAAGAGTATACAGACATAACAGCATGAGATCATAGAATAAAAGAGTATACAGACATTACAGCCGGGATCACAGAATATAAGAGTATACAGCTATTACAGCTGGGGATCACAGAATATAAGAGTATACAGACATTACACCCGGGGACCACACAATATAAGAGTATACAGAGAGTACAGCCGGGGATCACAGAATATAAGAGTATACAGACATTACAGCCTGGGATCACAGAATATAAGAGTATACAGACATTACAGCCAGGGGTCACAGAATATAAGAGTATACAGACATTACAGCCAGGGACCACACAATATAAGTGTATTCAGACATTACAGCCAGGGATCACAGAAAATAAGAGTATACAGACAGTACAGCCAGGGATCACAGAATATAAGAGTATACAGACAGTACAGCCGGTAATCACAGAATATAAGAGTATACAGACATTACAGCTGGGGATCACAGAATATAAGAGTATACAGACATTACAGCCTGGGATCACAGAATATAAGAGTATACAGATATTACAGCCTGGGATCACAGAATATAAGAGTATACAGATATTACAGCCGGGATCACAGAATATAAAGTATACAGACATTACAGCCAGGGATCACAGAATATAAGAGTATACAGACATTACAGCTCGGATGACAGAATATAAGAGTATACAGAGAGTACAGCCAGGGATCACAGAATATAAGAGTATACAGACGTTACTGCTTGGGATCACAGAATATAAGAGTATACAGACATTACAGACAGGGATCACAGAATATAAGAGTATACAGACATTACAGCCGGGGATCACAGAATATAAGAGTATACAGACATTACAGCCGGGATCACATAATATAAGAGTATACAGACATTACAGCTGGGGATCACAGAATATAAGAGTATACATATATTACTGCTTGGGATCACAGAATATAAGAGTATACAGACATTACTGCTTGGGATCACAGAATATAAGAGTATACAGACATTACTGCCAGGGATAACAGAATATAAGAGTATACAGACATTACAGCTGGGAATCACAGAATATAAGAGTATACAGATATTACAGCCGGAGATCACAGAGTATAAGAGTATACAGACATTACAGCTGGGAATCACAGAATATAAGAGTATACAGACATTACAGCTGGGGATCACAGAATATAAGAGTATACAGACATTACAGCTGGGGATCACAGAATAATATGAGTATACAGACATTACAGCCGGGGATCACATAATATAAGAGTATACAGACATTACAGCTGAGGATCACAGAATATAAGAGTATACAGACATTACAGATGAGGATCACAGAATATAAGAGTATACAGACATTACAGCCTGGGATCACAGAATATAAGAGTATACAGACATTACAGCTGGGGATCACAGAATATAAGAGTATACAGACATTACAGCCGGGAATCACAGAATGTAAGAGTATACAGACATTACAGATGAGGATCACAGAATATAAGAGTATACAGACATTACAGCTGGGAATCACAGAATATAAGAGTATACAGATTTTACAGCCGGGGATCACAGAATATAAGAGTATACAGACATTACAGCCGGGGATCACAGCTGATTCTTTCTATAATGAAAAACATTTAATTGCCTATTAAAAAACTTGTTTTACAGCACAGAAAGAAACAGCTGTGATCCCCGGCTGTAATATCTGTATACTCTTATATTCTGTGATCTCCAGCTGTAATGTCTGTATACTCTTATATTCTGTGATCCCCAGCTGTAATATCTGTATACTCTTATATTCTGTCATCCCCAGCTTTAATGTTCCTGTTCCTGCAGGGTCAGACACATACATTACACAGGGGCACATTTATAAGAATATCTCAGGACAGAAAACACATCCAATTGTGGAACTTATTTTTATTCTAAGATCTATCAATTAAAATCTACAATTGTTCATGGCACAACCCCATTAAGCATTAAACATATCTTAATGGATTGTGTGTGATGAAGGGCACGATGACGGGTCATGGAGAGCAGGAGTCGCTCTATGTACTTGCTTTCCACCCAGGGCTGTGTGACTGGTGAGTGAACTTCCATGGCTTTCAGCAGTTGGACAGCAGCTCACACGCCAGTAAAACGTAGACACAGAGTTGGATCCACATCGCTGTAATGTTGTGAAATATACTGCTGAGCGTAAACTTGTCAACACATATTACTTGGGCAGGAGCGCGAGTACATCTCCTAAAGTGGAGAGCATCAAAGTGATCTGGTGGGTATGGCTGCTTATTAGTAGAGCTTCAGTGTGAAAACCCCTCTGTTATGTGACCCGTCTGCTCGGAGCGAACATTACAGTACTGGAAGAGAAGAGATTCACAGCTGGAAAGTATGGTGTACGGAGAAAAAAGTATCCGAGATGACAGAGGCAAGCAGAGGAAGCGACACTAACAAACAAGCGGCGGGGAGACCTCGCCATAGGGCTCTTATCAAAACTCTGCTTCCAAATATACAGAATCATCCTGCGCTCCAGCACAATCTATGCCATCACAGGTTGGCTATTGGTGACAACCCACCAAATACCGTCCTGCCCCCACCACACATATCACATCAATAAGGTGTCAGACTATGAGGGTCGCACACTGCCTGCATTAAAAGGAATTTGTCATGTACAAAATCGATATCTATCTGCAAAAAAAGCGTCAAGATAATGTCGTGGAATTTGATTGACAGCTCACTCTGCAGCGCATCTGGCGAGCTGTCAATCAAAATGTCGGAGAGTGGTGACAGATGCCACTCGTGCCCATACAATTGAAAGCTACAGGAAGGCCACACGTTCAATTCCTCCTAGTCGCTGCTCCTTCATTAAGGGTCCCAGGCATCACTTTAATGCTGAATACCTACAGATTAACACTATATCTGCAGGTAAATTCTGCCTTTGTAGATGGCCGGTTCCCTTTTAGCACTCATAGTTGGCATATGGAATATTAACACAATACTATTAACACACTATTATTACCTTTAAATGACTGTTATTGGTGGTGATGTGTGAGTTCTAATTCCCCGACCCAAATGGCTTCACTGTCACAACTAGGCCCATCACTGTCATCTCTCTCTAGGCAAAGCAAAACATCGACCATTCTACCCGCTAGGCGTCAAGCGCAAGATTGGTGAGTTACTCGGTAAACTTGTCACACTGGCCACCTTCGTAGCTTGAAACTAGGCCCCAGTCCCCAGTTTGAACATATAAATTAATTAACACGCCTGGGCAAAGAAGGCGACTGAATCAGCCAAGCGAAAGGATCCAGTGATGCAGAAGAATTCTGGCTCAAACGGAAGACTTTTATAAATCTGCACCTTTATTTCTTCATATAAAAAAACATATATCCAGAAGCCAGACATGACCCATAAAAGAACAGGGGCAAAACCAACACATTTCAGCAAGCTATGCCTTAATCCTGGTATCAGTCCCCACTTTGTTGCCAAAATCTGCACTGTAAGTGATGGCCCAAGTGAACAATCCTGTTGTCTCTTGGGATGGACTCTGCATTCTCGGCTTCACTCTTCTGGCTCTGTTCTCCCTTGGGTCTGGTCTCTCTTGGGTATTCACAGGGGACCTGATCTATCTATGGTCTTCTCTCGGGTTTCGCTTGTGTCAGATCTACAATCGGGTCTGCTCTCACTAAGGCCTTCTCATGGTTCTGGTCTCTGTTGTGTCTTCTCTTGAGTCTGTTCTCTCTCAGGTGTTTACTCAGGTCTGGTCTCTGTCAGGTCTTCACTCAGGTCTGGTCTTTTTTCAGGTCTTCTCTTGGGTCTGGGGTCTGTTGTGTCTTCTCTTCGGTCTGGTGTCTCTCAGGTGTTCTCTAGAGTCTGGTCTCTGTCAGGTCTTCACTCAGGTCTGGTCTTTTTTCAGGTCTTCTCTTGGGTCTGGGGTCTGTCAGGTCTTCTCTTCGGTCTGGTCTCTCTCAGGTGTTCTCTAGAGTCTGGTCTCTGTCGGGTCTTCACTCGGGCCTGGTCTCTCTTGGATCTGCTTTCTGGTCTGGTTTCTGTCTGATATTCTCTCAAGTCTGATCACTGTTGGCTTTTCCCTTAGGCCTGGTCTCTCTCAATGTTCACTCAGGTCTGGTGTCTCTCAGGCATTCTCTCAGGTCTCTCTATTCCTTTAATCACATAGGTTCTCATGTAATGGTGGCTATAAGCCAACTCCGCTGCTCACATGATCATCCTCCTACATATCCTGGTGCTGACTCCTCCCCTATTCATCCCTCCCCTTTCATAATTATTAAATGTTCCACAGCTGTCACCTGATCTGGCGTCTTCTTCAATCTCTCTTCTTGAGGGAACATGGACTTCACTCTTGGTCTCCTACTAATGGAATTCTTTCTGCTTCCACTTTTGTATCGCCTTTGACCAGCAGATGGCAGTGTTTGCTTGCAATGACTCTTTAAGGTATTAACTTTGTGCATCTTCTCACTTGTCTGTTCCCTTTCCATCATACACCTTAGTCCATTGACTGTGGCACACATAGCACACTTCTGCCAAATGCATTGGAAGTAGGGATGAGCGAGTATACTCGTAACTATTCGGTACTCGCCGAATAGTAAGGTATTCGGGCTACTCACTACTTCATGAGTTTCCTTGTGATTACTCATTAGGAATAGCGAGTAGTACATTCACTTTTGCAGTGTATCTATATACACTGCGAAAGTGAAATAAAAGTTAAGAAAAGGTGTTAAAAATTAAAAAAATAACATATCTATCTGACAGCTGTCCCGAGACCCGAAAAGAACACATCCGATGGGCTGCCAGGACCTTAAGTCTGATGACCAATCAGATGGCCGATAGCAATCAGGTGGTGTGTGACATCACATCACTACCGGCCATCTGATTAGCCATCAGACTTAAGGTCCTGGCAGCCCATCGGATGTGTTCTTTTCAGGTCTCGGGACAGCTGTCGGATAGGTACCGTATGTTATTTTTTTTATTTTTAACACCTTTTATTAACTTTTATTTCACTTTTGCAGTGTATGTAGATACACTACTAAAGTATTCGCATTTCCCATTGACTTACATTGGACTCACTACTCGTAACGAGTACCCGGTTATTAGAACCTACTCATTAAGAGTATAGCGAGTCCAAATATTTCACTAATCACTCATCCCTAATTGGAAGTCAAAAACTTAAAGTTTAACAAAACTTTTGAACTTTTTAATATTTTGTAGGTCCTTTAATTCTGTGTTGTTTGGTTGGGGTCCAAGCCATGATAGTCCCCACTTATTGCTCAAAAGACCTTTTTAGAAGTATGCTCTAGGACTTTCTTTAAATCAATACTGACTTATAATATACAGTGTACACAGAAAGCTGCAAATTAGGACTGTGGGCGGGTTATACATAGCCCAGACGTCTTAGCTCTTCTGCGTCTAGAATTTACTCTACTCTACGTCATACCTTGATGGGGAGGTTGGTGTCATTTCTAAAAAGTAGTTATATGAGGAAGTCATGAAATTTATATTAGCAGTCAACTCTAAGCTGATGTTTGGTCATCCTGCTAACTGCTTCCATGGTCCCTGTGAAAAAGATAAGCAGGAGAAACTTACCTAAACCTCTTCTACTGAGAACTAGATCTAGTATTAATGACTCCATCAAATGCCAAGTCATGGGGGCTGCAGAAAAGGCAATAAGTACCACCAAACCTTCTCTCACCAGTAATATCCTACCTTCTACCAGTAACTGTATATATACAGTTAGGGCCAGAAATATTTGGACAGTGACACAATGTTCGCGAGTTGGGCTCTGCATGCCACCACATTGGATTTGAAATGAAACCTCTACAACAGAATTCAAGTGCAGATTGTAACGTTTAATTTGAAGGGTTGAACAAAAATATCTGATAGAAAATGTAGGCATTGTACACATTTCTTTACAAACACTCCACATTTTAGGAGGTCAAAAGTAATTGGACAAATAAACATAACCCAAACAAAATATTTTTATTTTCAATATTTTGTTGCAAATCCTTTGGAGGCAATCACTGCCTTAAGTCTGGAACCCATGGACATCACCAAACGCTGGGTTTCCTCCTTCTTAATGCTTTGCCAGGCCTTTACAGCCGCAGCCTTCAGGTCTTGCTTGTTTGTGGGTCTTTCCGTCTTAAGTCTGGATTTGAGCAAGTGAAATGCATGCTCAATTGGGTTAAGATCTGGTGATTGACTTGGCCATTGCAGAATGTTCCACTTTTTTGCACTCATGAACTCCTGGGTAGCTTTGGCTGTATGCTTGGGGTCATTGTCCATCTGTACTATGAAGTGCCGTCCAATCAACTTTGCAGCATTTGACTGAATCTGGGCTGAAAGTATATCCCGGTACACTTCAGAATTCATCCGGCTACTCTTGTCTGCTGTTATGTCATCAATAAACACAAGTGACCCAGTGCCATTGAAAGCCATGCATGCCCATGCCATCACGTTGCCTCCACCATGTTTTACAAAGGATGTGGTGTGCCTTGGATCATGTGCCGTTCCCTTTCTTCTCCAAACTTTTTTCTTCCCATCATTCTGGTACAGGTTGATCTTTGTCTCATCTGTCCATAGAATACTTTTCCAGAACTGAGCTGGCTTCTTGAGGTGTTTTTCAGCAAATTTAACTCTGGCCTGTCTATTTTTGGAATTGATGAATGGTTTGCATCTAGATGTGAACCCTTTGTATTTACTGTCATGGAGTCTTCTCTTTACTGTTGACTTAGAGACAGATACACCTACTTCACTGAGAGTGTTCTGAACTTCAGTTGATGTTGTGAACGGGTTCTTCTTCACCAAATAAAGTATGCGGCGATCATCCACCACTGTTGTCATCCGTGGACGCCCAGGCCTTTTAGAGTTCCCAAGCTCACCAGTCAATTCCTTTTTTCTCAGAATGTACCCAACTGTTGATTTTGCTACTCCAAGCATGTCTGCTATCTCTCTGATGGATTTTTTCTTTTTTTTCAGCCTCAGGATGTTCTGCTTCACCTCAATTGAGAGTTCCTTTGACCGCATGTTGTCTGGTCACAGCAACAGCTTCCAAATGCAAAACCACACACCTGGAATCCACCCCTGACCTTTTAACTACTTCATTGATTACAGGTTAACGAGGGAGACGCCTTCAGAGTTAATTGCAGCCCTTAGAGTCCATTGTCCAATTACTTTTGGTCCCTTGAAAAAGAGGAGGCTATGCATTACAGAGCTATAATTCCTAAACCCTTTCTCCGATTTGGATGTGGAAACTCTCATATTGCAGCTGGGAGTGTGCACTTTCAGCCCATATTATATATATAATTGTATTTCTGAACATGTTTTTGTAAACAGCTAAAATAACAAAACTTGTGTCACTGTCCAAATATTTCTGGCCCTAACTGTATATATATAACATTTTCTCATCAATGTGATACATTTAAAGGACTTCTCCATGTGTACTCTTCCACCTTACCTGACATGGGGAATGCTATGCACTTGGATTTCAGGTGACAAATGTGTGAGAGATAGCCAAGAATCAGGCATGGATCACTAAACTTAGAGTTGCTGAAAATCGATCTGCAGAATCTGGTCCATTGTGCACTGCAAAAATCTGTGGCGGTTGATGGGAGTCTTAAGAACTCCCTCTTACGTGCTGACTTTAATGGGTCCTTTGATTATCCAGCATTTCATGACGTCACATGAACATGATGCTGCAATGAGGACATTGAAAGTCAATCAAGGGGGGATCCCCGCACACCTGTCCCTTTATGCACAGCAGAAAATCCAAGGTATAGTCTACAAGTTAAGGAGAGGTTCCAGTGTGGCGCCCTATGCCAGTTAAAGCCACAGAACCAACTAGTTCACTAAGGGATTTCCACATCTGGTACTCACATACACACAACACCTTCCACTCCAGGTCTGTAGGGGGAGCACCACAGGTTGCTGTTAAGCCATATCCCCTATAGATACAGGTGCTGGGGGCGGAGTTAGCCAGAGTGTGCAGTCACTAGAAGAACTGTGAAGATCAGCTCAGTGCCTAGTAAGCTAACCTGGTCACCGGAGCCGTGCTAGGCCCAAGATCAGCACACAGCCAGAGCCAGTGTGAGGTCCAGAGAGAGTGAGGACGAAAGGCAGAGGTGAGGAACACTACAGTGGGGACAGGGGAGCCATCCCGACTCACTCCTCCAAAACACTGGTCACTGGAGTCCGAGTCTGCAAGGGAGAGAGATTAGCCCAGCAGAGAATCCCAGTACATCATGGAGGCTTAGCTTCCGGACACCCGCAGGAACCACATTTGAGAGGCAGGAGCCGCAGGAGAGATAGCGGTAGCCAAGTGAGAGCCCTCATTGCAGCAACACGGGTGTGGAGGAACAGGAAAGGTCAGGACTGGTTTCATACGCACCAGACTCAAGATAAGGGAGCAGGACAAGGAGGCCTATACCTCACTCGGTGTGGAAAGTGCACCCTTCAATCCTGGACGTGTACCTAGAGAACCATCAGTAAAAGGTACAGAAAAAGACTTTATTGTGTGCGTGTCCCTCCTTCAACCTGTTCCACACCACAATGACTATGCTGCCCCACTCCTACCGTGCTGCCCTATTCCACCATCATACTCTTCAGCACCTGGGAACCCGCTCTTCCTGTAGAGAGCCGCAAAACCTTGCTGTTGCCCATCACCCTGGAGGTCCCAGCAGCGCCGGTGCCATCACCGGACCTACAGGTGGCGTCACAACTGACAATAACTTTAATCCCTTTAAATATCCCCTTTTTATTTTGTCACCAGGGGTACGGACTCGGGCACCGACCAGTCGTGACATCCCCGTATCAGTATGCCCGAGATCCGAGTAACCCTAGCCCTTGGCGCGAAACACCGACACCAGCTGGTTGATTCCAAAATCTTTATTCCACAATTTTTAAAATCACAGGGAAACAAGGCAAAACAATTCAGGCATATGGTGGGGTGACCGGGCACTTGTTTACGCGTTTTGAGGTGTAAATTACCTCTTAATCTTAACCTACTAGGTTATGATTAAGAGGTAATTTACACCTCAAAATGCGTAAACCAGTGCCCGGTGTCTCGCGCCAAGGGCTTGGGGTACTCGGATCTCGGGCGTACTGATACAGGGATGTCACGAGTGGTCGGTGCCCGAGTCCGTACCCATGGTGACAAAATAAAAAGGGGATATTTACAGGGATTAAAGCTATCCTAGTAGGTTATGATTAAGAGGTAATTTACACCTCGAAACGCGTAAACCAGTGCTCGGTCACCCCACCATATGCCTGAATTGTTTTGCCTTGTTTCCCTGTGATTTTAAAAACTGTGGAATAAAGATTTTGGAACCAACTAGCTGGTGCCGGAACCTCTCCTTAAAATGAGGACATTGAACCATGGCCAATGGACCAGGACCCTTAATCCATTTTTACAAGCTCTAGTCCCATTACTTAGGATAGGACCCATGCGTGACACTGGTTGACCATTGAACTGTCTTTCCAAGCTGAAGGCCCTGCATGCAGTTCTGCTTCTCGACACCCAACATCAGATCATATGGGAGACTATTCGGTAACCTACTTCCTTTTGAACTTACTCCGCTCTTGAAGAGGAGGACAAGTAGCCTCTCGTCAGTGGAAGCCATATCACAGCTATGTATCTCTAAATATCTTCAACTGCTACTTCAGATTTAGAAAAGATAAAAAACAAGTAAAAAATAGACCTTCCTTGGTCTAATTATGCTGAAGTGGAGCCATTCTAAATCAAATCATATAATGTATGTAATTGTGCTGTAGTTGCCGCTGCCCTTCGAATTTGTTTCTACTGAGATGTGTTCCACTTAAAATAACAAACATAAATGAAGCAAACGTTCCACAAAAAAAAGGAGGAAAAGGTCGAGAAATTGGCAGTTAGCCTACTTTTAGCAAAGGAGAAGTGAGGCTGCCTCCCTGCACCCAGGGCACGGCTGTGTGGGTGGGAGGGAAGATAAATGGATAAGCACAACAACTAGATTTATTTCTACAAGCTCCAAAAAAGCACAGGTTTTCCATAAAGAACTAAATCTGAATGTAATACAGGCGGGTGCAGCATAGTAAGTGACTTATCGTGCGATTGGGAGATAACCCGACAGCCCAGGCTGTGTCAGTGCCGTATTTACCTCTATTCCCCATTAGCTTGTTGCAGCATATTTCATAAACTTCACTTTTTGAACAGTTGCTCTATTTATTGTTTTGCAAAATGTATAATCATTTAAGGGGAAATCCACCTAAAATCAACCTGCATTGTTGTTAGAGGTCCTTGTCTTTTGAGTCGTAGAGATTTGCAAGCCCCCATGCTACCCAAGACAGGCATTTAAATGGATTATCCAGCTTCCGAAAACACCTGTCTACGGGCATACTATGTATTCTGTTTTTATTTTTTTCCTCAAATAGCTTTACTCACCCTCCCTGTGTCCTGTGCAGGGGACACAAGATGTCGCGACCGGGCCTGGGGGTGGAGGGAGCTTGTTGATCCCAATGCCTACTTCAGTTGGATGTGCGTCCCATCACATCAGTCCCTGTAATACATGTCACAAGCCACACAGAGGCTGGAATCTGACGTCGGCGTCCCAGGCATTGTCATCACATGGCAGTGACGTCAAGGGTCGGCATCACAGGCATTGTCATCACATGGTAATGACGTCAAGGCTCGGCGTCCCAGGCATTGTCATCACATGGCAGTGACGTCAAGGGTCGGTGTCCCAGGCATTGTCATCACATGGCAGTGACGTCAAGGCTCGGCGTCCCAGGTATTGTCATCACATGGCAGTGACGTCAAGGGTCGGCGTCACAGGCATTGTCATCACATGGCAGTGACGTCAAGGGTCGGCATCACAGGCATTGTCATCACATGGCAGTGACGTCAAGGGTCGGTGTCCCAGGCATTGTCATCACATGGCAGTGACGTCAAGGGTCGGCATCACAGGCATTGTCATCACATGGCAGTGACGTCAAGGGTCGGCATCACAGGCATGCCGATGTCAGCTACCAGCCGCTGCACAGCTGCAGAGGAGGGCACCAAGTGACGTGAGAAGGGGGAAGTGAGCAATTTTTTTTTAATGGTATAAATCCAGAATGAGGACTAAATATACTAGAAAGGTGACCGGGATGGGGACATATTTACAAGGATAGCCACATATTTACCAGGGTGGAAAACATATTTAACATGGAGTGGCCCAGGAAGGGGAACATATATACCAATAAGGGGCCCAAATGGGAGATATATATACTAGGATAGTGGGCATATTTACTCGGAAGAGGCCCAGGATGGCAAACATTAGTACAGGATGGGGGACATTACTACATAATGAAGAGGAAGGGGAGCAAAACATGTCTTTATAGGATTTAGAAAGCTACCAGGGCCCGTACATCTGACCAACGTGAGTAGGGTTCCCAGGTCCAAATTTTGCATTGTGGCGCCATCAAACTTTAATTGTTCCACTGGTCCAATGCTAAATATTCGACTCTGCTCCCTTTTCTTGTATTGTCTGCAGTGCAGGGACCTCATCCAAGTAGATGAGCTGGACAGGGCCGCAGAGCTCAATGAGTGGCTGCAGTGTTGTCGATGTGACGTCATTGCTGCACACAATAACCGAGGTCAGGAGAAGTGGTAGAGCCTCAGCGCTGGAACCTTGGAAAACACGTTTTTTCTTTAAAACAAACTGTATCTAGGGGCCAAACGTTTGTGAAAGTGGAAAACTTCTTTAAGAATGCACCCCCCAATTCCAAGGTACAATACTCATCTGTCACCTGTATATACTATATTACCACTGTAACTGGCCAAATTAACCTTTTACTAGATTAAACCCAGGTATAATTTGGTCCAGGTCAGACTATACCCAGGTGAATCAACTGTCCTAGGCCAAGCTATACCCAGGGGTGTAAAGCAGCCTAGGCCAAACTGTACCTCTTAAGGCCAGAGCATACCCCAGGTATAAACTGTCCTAGGCCAAATTATACCTCGGGTGTAAAATAGTCTAGGACAAGCTATACCTCTCCAAGCCACAGTATACCTCAGGGGATAGACTGTCCTACGCTTAACTAAACTATCCTAGGCCAAAATATACCCAAGGGTGTAAAGTAGCCATGACCAAACTATACCTCTCTATTTTATGACCCCTTGAAAATGAGATAAAAGAATTTCCTGACTTACACGTAATGGGAAGGTATTTGTATCTGAAATGTCACTGTTCTCCATTAAGGTAAGTACTCTTTATGACCCCTTGCATATTACATTACAATTGCATTCTAATGTTCTAGATAAGCATTTTTATTTTAATTTATTTAATTTTAATTATTAAAAGGCATAGTGTTTTGAACTTTAAGTTTTATTCAATTATCTTCTCACATAACTCACCTGACAAACCTGAACCCCCAATATGATGTTGAAAAATTAAGGAATTCTTGTGTATATCTTTCCACGCTGCCAATATCCAGGGGGTTTAATCTGGCATGAAGGGGTATGAAATGGCCTAGTTCATAATGTACCCGGGGTATAATCAAGCCTAGGCCACTTTAACCCTGGGTATACTCTGGACTCGGGGTTTAATTTGGCCTGTTACACTCGGTAACAGTTGTTATTCCTGATTTTTCACTAATGTTCTCCAGAAGCTGGACAATCTGTAATGTAAAGAACTAAATCAAAATATTAATGAGGTCAGCAAGTATGAAGGTATATCTGTCTGCAGAAAGTGGAATTTTTCATTTTCCAGAGTGCAATGCATAGAGAGAATAGTAAATGCCAGACCCCAACTATCAAGACTGATGAAAAAGATTGTGGGTCAACACCATTTGAAGGGATTGTATGAAGAAGACAACTTCTTTTTACATGCCCTTTTAGAACATATAGGAGTTATATCCAAAATGGAATGCTTATGCTATCCATGTATCACATGGATGCATATTTAATTGAATGTGACATGCTGTCATATATGATACAGTCTATATAGAGTCTAATGCATGGGTATAATGAGACACATGAGACATACGCTTCTTAAGCAGCTCTTGTATTGCTTCATACAAGTTAGTGCATCAACAGGATAACATAAATGTAAGTTGCAGAGTGAAAGGCAAAACAACCAACGACACCAGAGCATTAAAGCATAGTACAAGTCTCAGGGAAAGCATTCAGAGTTCATTACTTCCCTGTCAGATATTGCTGGCACCCAGGATTCTGTGTTCATAAATGATTCCAGGCAGAATGAATCCAGGCTTCAGAGAGCAAGTCACAGACAGATTGCAGGCCTGGTTCTGGAGCACAGGTTAACCAGCTGAAGTAGTTTAAAAGGGCAATTGGCAAGAAACAGGGCAGGGACATCAAAGCTGAGGACTCCATATTGTTTGAGGGCAAGAGTCAATGCACAGGACAGGAAACAAGATGGCCGACGACAAGCTGAGAACTCCATATTGGTTGAGGGCAAAAGTCATTACACATGACAGGAAACAAGATGGCCGACAAAATACACTAAATGCAAACATAACAACAGATATAGCAAAAAGACTGAAAACCTTACATTACTCCCCCCTTAGGGACAGCCTCTGGATGGCCCCAGTCCAGGCTTTCCCGGGTATCTCCGATGGAACTGGCGGAGTAACCGAGGAGCATGGAGATTGGAGGCCGGCTCCCACGAGTTGTCCTCAGAAGAATAGCCCTGCCACTTTACCAGGTATTGCACCCCGTTTCTACGCAACCTGGAGTCCAGGATCCTTTCCACGACAAACTCCTCCTGGCCATCGATGAGTACCGGAGCAGGAGGGGAAGAAGAACGACCCGGGAATGAATTGGGAGTCACAGCCTTTAGTAGAGAAACGTGAAACACGGGGTGAATCCTCATAGAGCTTGGAAGTTGAAGGCGACAAGCAACGTTGCTGACGAGCTTATTAATCTTATAGGGCCCAACGTACTTATGACCCAATTTGGATGATGGTACTCTCAATTTAAGGTTCTTAGTTGACAGCCAGACCAAATCTCCTACCTTGAAGGTTGGTGCAGGTTTACGAAACCTATCTGCCGCTTTTTTATACCTGTCCTGAGCGGATTCCAGATTCTCTTTAAGCAGATCGAGGTTCCTTTGTAGAGAGGTGATTCTGTCGGCTACAGCTGGAAGAGGTGAATCTATGGGAAGTCGAGGAAGGATGTTAGGATGATAACCCAAATTGGCATAAAAGGGTGACTGCTTGGTGGAAGCGCTCTGTGAGTTGTTATAAGAGAATTCAGCCAGTGGAAGCAAATCCACCCAGTCATCTTGTAGGTGGCAGATAAAACAGCGGAGATACTGTTCTAGGGTCTGATTAGTCCGCTCGGTTTGTCCATTTGTCTGCGGATGAAAGGCAGAAGACAGGTTAACTTTGATGTCCAACGCAGCACAGAAGTGCTGCCAAAACTTTGAAGTGAATTGCACCCCTCGATCAGATACAACCTCATCCGGTACGCCATGCAGGCGAAACACATTTTGAATGATTAAGTCCGATGTGTGTTTCGCAGTGGGTAGACCAACACACGGAATGAAATGGGCTGCCTTTGTTAACCGATCCACCACCACCAGAACTGTGTTCTTCCCTTGAGAGGTTGGCAACTCCACAATGAAGTCCATAGATATGGATCCCCATGGACGGGATGGAACGGGTAGGGGTTGTAATAGACCCGTAGGCGAAGATCGTGGAGTCTTGCATCTGGCACAGACTTCGCAAGAAGTGACGTAACCTAGAACATCTCTTCTGTATGTGGGCCACCAAAAGAAGCGAGACAGGAATTCTTGAGTCTTCAGAACTCCTCTATGCCCCGCTATCTTAGAATCGTGGACGAGTTGCAGAACTCTCACCCTGACTGCTTCAGGAATATACAGGCGTTGCCCCTGAATCCACACACCGTTCTTATATACAAGACTTACTTCACAAGACGGTTGTGCCAGCCAGGGATCCGTATGGTATGCTTCCTTGATGTCGTTAAGCAAGTCTTGATTATGAAGCACTCCCAGGAACCTGGAATCAGAGATAACAGTCTTACGAGACGTGAGTGGAATTGTCTCAGTTGAGTAGAGTCTAGACAACGCATCGGCCTTTCCATTACGCGATCCTGGCCTATAGGAGATAACAAAACTGAATTGGTTTAAGAAAAGACTCCAACGAGCCTGGCGAGGAGTCAAGCACTTAGCCGATCTGATAAACTCAAGATTGCGGTGGTCAGTCAACACGATTATCTGCTGCGCAGCTCCCTGAAGGTGGTGTCTCCATTCCTTGAAGGCTGCGATGATGGCCAACAATTCTCTATTACCCACATCATAGTTCCGTTCTGCAGGAGACAACCGCCGGGAAAAGAAAGCACAGGGATGTAAGACTTCTTTCTCACCTGTCCTCTGGGAGAGGATAGCTCCGATGGCACTGTCTGAGGCATCCACCTCTATTATGAAGGCCAGTTCAGGGTTAGGATGCACCAGAATAGGTGCCGTGGTGAATTTCTCTTTCAAACGGGAAAATGCTTCTTGAGCCTGGGGGGTCCAGGTAAAAGCAGAATTCTTGCGGGTAAGCCGTGTAATGGGAGACACAACCTCAGAAAAGTTCCTGATAAAACGCCTGTAGAAATTAGCAAACCCTATAAAGCGCTGGACCTCCTTCACATTCTTGGGGACCGGCCAGGCTTTAATGGCTTGGATCTTACCCTCATCCATACTAATTCCTCGTGATGACATTACATACCCCAGAAATTGGATCTCCGTTCGATGGAATTCGCACTTCTCCAGTTTGATATACAGATGGTGTTGTCGAAGGCGTTCTAAGACCATCTTCACATGTCTGTGATGCTCCTCTGTGGAATTAGAAAAAATCAAAATATCATCCAAATAAATGACAATGAATGTATCCAGGAGGTCCCTAAAAACGTCATTCACCAAATGTTGGAAAGTTGCTGGAGCATTACATAAACCGAACGGCATTACTAGATATTCAAAGTGTCCGTAGCGTGACCTGAAAGCTGTCTTCCATTCATCCCCAGGTCTAATGCGGACCAAGTTATAGGCCCCACGGAGATCCAACTTTGTAAAGAGGTTTGCATGCCGTACTCTCTCCAATAATTCAGGGATCAACGGTAGTGGGTAACGGTTTCTGATCGTGATTTTATTGAGCTCCCGATAGTCTATACAGGGCCTAAGAGATCCATCTTTCTTCTTCACAAAGAAGATTGGTGCACCAGCAGGAGATGAAGAGGGGCGTATGAAGCCCTTGGCTAGATGTTCGTCTATATAGTCTTTGAGAGCCTTTAGCTCAGGCTCTGCCAAAGAGTAAATCTTGCCAAAAGGTATTCCCGCACCTGGTAACAGGTCTATTGGACAGTCATATGAACGGTGAGGGGGTAGCAGGTCTGCGTTCCTTTTGTCACACACGTCAGCATACTCACGGTATATGGCTGGTAGCTCAGAGACTGATGTTGGTCCTTTAGGAATGGAGCAGACTGAAGCTTCTGGACTTATCTGTTTCTCTGGAAAGTGCAGTTCTTTAGTTTCCCAGTTAATCGTAGGATTCTGAGCCTGCAGCCACGGCAGTCCTAGAATAATAGGGAAATGAGGAGAAGAGATGAGCATAAATGACAGACTCTCTTGATGGTCATTACCCATGAGGACCTTCAAGGGCTCCGTCTCCTGATCCACTGGTCCAGAGTTTAACAGTGAGCCATCTACGGTCTCCATCTGTACAGGAGTAGCCTTCTTTACTGAACGTACTCCAAGTTTCTCAGCGAAGGAGATGTCCATAAAATTGCCGCTTGCCCTGAATCAATCATAGCGGAGGTAGATACCCAGACAGAGTGAACCCTGAGCTTGAGGGGGATAAAGCAATGAGAATTGTTGTTCTTACAACTCAGCTGGGAAACCGCTGAAAAAACCTGAAAAACTGCTGCAGTAACACGTGCATCCGGCTCAGAGATAACAGAGTTCAAGTCTGAGTAATCAATGTCTGTATCCTCTACTCTCTCTGGGATCTGTGGTTCGGACCTGACAGAACCCCTCTCACAGCACTCGCAGTGTATGATGGCTGCAGTTGTCTTACGAGAACGACTGGGGCAGTTTATAATGAAATGTCCTGACTTACCGCAATAGAAACACAGATTTTCCTTTACTCGATGTTCCTTACGTGCATCACTGACCCGTCTCTGTAAAGAGTCCACCTGCATAGGCTCAGGTTCGGGTTCTCGTATAATCCTGCTCAAGGACTCCTTAGCTGGAGAGGGAGGAAATAAATGATTAGTGCGCTTTATCTCCGACCATCTCTCCTGTCTGCGTTCAGTAAGCCGAGCATCGATCCGAATACAGTAGTTGATAAAATCTCCTAATGCTGTAGGTGGGTCGGCACGAGCGAGTTCGTCCTTAATCACAGAGGATAATCCTTTCCGGAAAACCGACTTCTTAGCAGAGCTATCCCAAGTGGTGTCGAGAGCCCATCTCCGGAAATCCAAAGCATACTCCGCTACCGAGCGCTTACCTTGGCTTAAAGTTAACATGGCTGATTCCGCTGTAGCACCGCGGTTTGGATCATCGAATACCTGCCCCATAGCTGAAATGAAAGCATCAAGATTATTTAGACAGTCATCGTCAGTCTCAATTAGGGGGTTTGCCCATGTGAGAGCCTTGTTGGAGAGCAGCATAATTATTGTCAATACTTTAGATCGCTCAGTAAGGAACTGTGGCGCATGAGCCGCAAAAAACAGTTTGCATTGATTAATGAATCCCCTGAATTTTTCCCGTTCACCGCCAAAACGGAATGGTGGTAGCTTGGGGATTCCAATAACCGGGGTTGAAGTTGGGATGTGGACGCGTCCCTCCAGAACCTCAATCCGGGTTCGTAAGTCCTGTGTGGTTTGTCCGAACACCTGCAGATTATGATCACCGCGATCCCGCAGGCTTGCAAAGCTGGTCTTCAATGCCTGTAGGTCAGCAAGGATTGAATCCGTCACGTCGCACAGATGTTTAACGGGGTCCTCCATATTCCCAGAAGCTGCACAGCAGAGAGGCTGGAAAGGAAGAAAAGGAGCACAATAGTGTTTACCTGTGGTAACACTCCTGACTTAAAAGAAGGGAATGTGCTCACCTGGAAAGGTTGTGAGAAGCCACAACCACTATCATCACATATATCGATATCTCAGATCCACGGTCTGCAGCAGCTCTCCAATGGCAAAAGATCCAGAAATCTCTATACAGGTGGCAGCAGATGCAGCACTGTCCTAGACCCAGCAGACTCTATTATGGCTCCAGAATCTGTCATATATGATACAGTCTATATAGAGTCTAATGCATGGGTATAATGAGACACATGAGACATACGCTTCTTAAGCAGCTCTTGTATTGCTTCATACAAGTTAGTGCATCAACAGGATAACATAAATGTAAGTTGCAGAGTGAAAGGCAAAACAACCAACGACACCAGAGCATTAAAGCATAGTACAAGTCTCAGGGAAAGCATTCAGAGTTCATTACTTCCCTGTCAGATATTGCTGGCACCCAGGATTCTGTGTTCATAAATGATTCCAGGCAGAATGAATCCAGGCTTCAGAGAGCAAGTCACAGACAGATTGCAGGCCTGGTTCTGGAGCACAGGTTAACCAGCTGAAGTAGTTTAAAAGGGCAATTGGCAAGAAACAGGGCAGGGACATCAAAGCTGAGGACTCCATATTGTTTGAGGGCAAGAGTCAATGCACAGGACAGGAAACAAGATGGCCGACGACAAGCTGAGAACTCCATATTGGTTGAGGGCAAAAGTCATTACACATGACAGGAAACAAGATGGCCGACAAAATACACTAAATGCAAACATAACAACAGATATAGCAAAAAGACTGAAAACCTTACACATGCCCACCAAGGACAGTGTTGTATTCGGAACCAGATCGGGCAGTTCTCTGGGAAGGTCAAGGGGCTGTGACCCTGCTCCATGGCCCTGGCGGTGTCAATAAATGGGGGGATTGAAAAGGGAATGGTGTATAAAACTTAACGTGACGCCACTCATGGTGTTCGGCAATGAAGGATGGATAGCCAACGCTGCGATGCAGATCCACTGGGGCTGTTGGTATTGCAGCTAACGTGGTGTGGCTCTCCACGGGTACAGCGGATGGCCCCAGAGCAGTTGTAAAGTCTTAGTCGGGGCGGCAAGGTGGAAAATAACTTGGAAGACACAGTGGGATGCAGTCTCTGGATTTTCACTCACTGTTCACACATGTCATCAGGTGTTTCCAGCGGTCCACGAGGTGCTGTGTTCTCCGGGTCAAGGCTCCAACCAACTCTCGGATAACTTGGAAACAACCCACCGGGAACCTCTTCTAGTGTTGCTTCCCGGGTCGTCTTCCTGTGCTGGTTTTCGCCCTCCTGTCCCGTGACTCATACTCAGTGTCTTGAGCCAGTAACCTTGGGTCCTGGTGGGCAACTTTGTCCTAGTCCCCTCGACCCCTACGCGGCTACCTTTTTGACGAGCAAGTGTTGTTGTTGACTGTTGCGCTTGAAGCTACCACTGTGTACGGTTTTCTAACTGAGTCTTTCAGTCACTTCACCAGTCTGGTCCACTCTGCAGCCCGGACCCTCCAGCTGACCCTGGTCACCGTCAACTTGGATGCAGGAGCCACGGGCGGATGCTTCACTTCCCGTACCCCTGGGACACCTTCTGTCCCTCTGGAGCTCCTCTCTTGCTCCTCTGTCTGGTCCTTTCCTTCTTCCCCTTGGGACATGCTCCAACCGGCTCCAGTCTCGAGGACGTCTCTCTCACACTTCCTTTCTTGTCAGACTCCTGAAACCAACTCAATCCTACTCTCCTACGTCAGTCCGTTTTCTATGTCGTTTTTCCTGCTTCCTCACCTCCTGGTGATCTACATTTTTACTTCCTCCACCCACACCCTCTACTTCTTTCCCCTCCGGCCAGGAATTGGGCCCTCCCTAAACAGGATCCGTCCAAATCCCCAACCCGGAGTATGTAGTGTTGGATGCGGGTGTGTGAGTGCCAGGTGGCGTCCCCTCCTTACCTTAGATTGGGGTACCACACCTCTGGCTCAGATACAGTACCTCTGTGGCGAGGGCCGGGGAAGACTCGGGAACCGGGCGGTTACTCGTTGTTCTACTTCCTCTCTCTTCAGTTCTTTTCACGGGACAGACTGATGCCGAGACCCGATCCCGTGACCCTGGTGGTGTCATTCAATAAAGGGGATGATGTTAGGCAAAGTCTGAGGGGAAGAGGGGTATTTGTGACGCCACCTGTGGAATGCAGCCAGGGAACCTCTGGGGAAGGTGACCGGAAGCCTGGATGGCGTCGTCCCCACAGGTGGAGCGTACTCCTCAGGGCAGTGGAGTGGTTCCCCCAGCTCGTTTCTTAGCAGATGGTCACTTTGTCCACAGTACCCTCGGTGTTCCAGCCAGCCCCTGCGGCCGGTGGTCGCCGCTCAGAAAAATCACACAGACACCAGTTTTGACTGCAGTTCCGTTACTTTTGCTTGGGTGTTAAAACATGGCCACCAGGTACTTTCCTTGCCACTCTCCGGTACAGCACTTTCTCAAGAGTCGGATTAGTGCAGTCAAGCCACGGTTGGTGCCCTCTCTCTACTTTCTCTCGGTGTCACAGTCTCTGGTGGGTCTCGTCTCTTGGCATTATAAGGGGTATCTTTCATCTGAAGCAAGCGGATTGTCGCTCTGCTCCCCAGGCTCTCAGCGCCCTCCGCAGCACAGAGCTCAGGTACCAGTAGCCACGGGTGCTTCTGTGTATCCCGGACACCATTAGGATCCCTCCTGGGCACTGCTCTCTAGTTCGGCCACCTTTCCCAAGATGTGTCGGGTGTTTGTCCGTTAGCTCCCGGTAGAAGTCTGAGGCCTCCGATTTTCGCTCGGGCTTGAAGCTTCTGCACCGTCTGCAGGGCCGGTCCCTGTGTACTCCACCAACCCCTATGTCTCATCAGATTCGGGCGTATGGGGAATCGATGTCTCATCCACACCCCTAGAGCTCTGCTCTCTCCGTCAGTGAGTCTTTCCCTCCCACACCGCCTTGTCTACCACTCCTCCATCTTCTCCTGTTGCTTCTTCTGCTGTTCTGTTCTTACTAATTAAACTGAAACTAAACTCCCCTTTTTGTTGATCCACAGGGCCCTCCCTCCAGGGTCCTCCCAGTGTCCCAGGGGCCTGTCTCTGCGTGTGTGTGTGTTGTGGGCTTAACTGCACCATCCCAGCACCTGGAGAACAGGGGCACTACACTCCCTAACTGCAGGAGTGCAGTACCTCTGGTGGTGGCTTACCCAACGGGGCGCTCATGCACAATTGGACCCTCAGGGGCGCCACATGCCCACCTCGTAAAACCCAGTACGTCCGCGGCCTGGACTTGGGCAAAACAGAAAAGTGAAAGATATGCAAATTTTTTGGAATGCATTTAAACAGGTTAAACAGGTAACTTTTGCTTCCCTTTAAGGGAGGTACTCTTTTCTCTTCAATGTTACATATAAAATACTATAAAATAACATTATTCGAATAAAACCTTCAGTTCAAGATAGCAGGGTGCAGCGAAGTCCCTATCCAGGACGTCTTTCTCACTGTCCTGAGTGCAATATGGGGGACCCGTCTGAAAACCTCTAACGTAGGCCCTGGGCTGGCTGCAGGGCATTGCTGGTCACCTCGTTGGACCACGGTTCAGCCACGCCAAACAGGTTTTTATTCTGTGGTCAAGGCTCTAAAAGTGCAATAAAGAAGACTTCTGGATCTAAGTGTCTACATTAAAACCAAAAAGGAGCACAAAGCTTGCTAAATATTTACAAAAAAGTTATGATCATACAGGGTCCATGATCACAGCGTCTTAAACTACTTATAACTAGGTAAATACACACTTACACACTCTCACACATAATTAGTCCAACACCTAACCAGTTAAATTTAACTATTTACAATCATTCTCTGCAGTTCTACTTTACCTTCACTGCTTCCCGGGTAGCACATTCAAATTATCTCCTCGCCCAGGGAGTTCATGAAATTGTTGTCTCTTTGATAGCGCTACCTGGTTGTCCACCACAGCCTGGGGTAGTGCAATTGGTTGTTCCTTAGAGCTTGCAGAATCGAGCACTGGGAATATGTTTTCTGGGCACACTTAATGCACATTCAGCGTATACCAATGCCCTCTCACCCTGATGCCTGGTGTAGGTGACTCGATCTCCTGGATACAGATCGCGTTCTGGGTGCCCCTTCAGCAAATATGATTCAACATCCCTTCTAGTAACAAACAAGTATTTCTTCTTTTTGGGGTCTCTAATAAAACCCCAACCCTTTTTCAGGTTAAACTTGGCTACTGTGCCTACTGCTCTTGGTCCCCGCTCAGCAGCCTTGAGCTTCTGGGCCCATGCTCTGGCCTGCATGTTCCTCTCTTCCATCTCCTTCCACTGAGCCTCCAACTCCTGCTTTTTCGCCTCCACCTGAGCTTTCTGCTGCTGCTGGCAATATTCATCCCAGCTCTGGGCCGTTATCAGGGCCTCTCCAGGGAACCCTAACAGTTCATCCCCTGGATTCTCCAGCCAGAATACGACCCTCTCTGCGTAGATAGCCTGGGTTGCTGGCTGGGTTGTAATGGATGGCTGCCGCATTTCATGTCCTCAGAATTACCAACCCTTATTCTGGGAGACTTTAACATCACCATAAACAGCCCCATCTCCCCATCGGCATCTCAGCTCCTATCTCTAACCACTTCTCTTGGCCTCTCACAGCTCTCAACCTTGAAGACACACAAAGATGGAAACACCCTTGACCTGATCTTTGTCCAGCTCTGCACAACTTCCTCCTTAGATAACTCACCCTTCCTCTCTCTGATCACAACATTCTCTCCTTCACGCTCACAAACCCTCACCCACCCCAACACTGTCAGACCTATCACACATTCAGAACTCTACAGGCCATTAACCCTCATACATTCACAGACTCTCTACATTCATCACTGTCCCCAATCTCCACATTCTCCTGTCCCGATTTGGCATTAAACCACTTAAATTACTCTCTCAGAAGCACCCTGGATCAAGTAGTGCCCCACACCCTCCGAACCTCCAAACAAAGAGTTAAACAGCCCTGGCTCACATCACAAACTCGATTCTTCCGGCGATGCTCTAGGAGTGTTGAATGTCTATGGAGAAAAAGCCGCACTCCAGAACACTTCATTCACTATAAATTCATGCTGAGAACTTACAACTCTGCTCTTCACCACGCCAAACAAACTTACTTCACCACCCTGATCTCCTCACTTTCCAATGACCCAAAAATCTCTTTGACACCTTTCACTCTCTCCTCAGTCCTAAAGTGCAGGTCCCTATCACCGACCTCTGTGCTGATGACCTGGCTTCTTACTTCACAGAGAAGATAGAAAACATCCTCCAGGAAATCAACTCCCAACCTCAAATTGCTGTTGCCCCTACCTCACCCCACATTTCCTCCGGCTCACTCTCCACTTTCGACCCAGTCACAGAAGAAGAAGTCTCCAGGCTCCTCTCTTCCTCTCGTCCCACCACATGCACTGCTGATCCCATCCCCTCACACCTACTCTAGTCTCTCTCTCCGGTGGTCACACCTCACCTAACTAAAATCTTCAATCTCTTCCTCTCCTCCTTCAAACACTCAACCATTACTCTATTACTAAAGAAAACATCTCTTGACCCATCCTGCACAAATAACTACAGACCAGTCTCCAATCTCCCCTTCATCTCTAAACTCCTGGAGCGCCTGGTCTACTCCCGCCTTCCCCGTTACCTCTCCACTCACTCTCTTCTAGACACATTACAGTGTGGTTTCCGCCCCCTACATTCAACAGAAACTGCTCTCACCAAAGTGACTAACGACCTTCTGATAGCAAAACGTAATGATGACTACTCTCTACTTATCCTTCTTTATCTCTCTGCAGCCTCCAACACTATTGACCACATCTCCTACTCTCCATGCTGCACTCCATCGGCATCAAGGACACAGCTCTCTCCTGGTTCTCTTCCTATCTTTCTGACCGCTCTTTCAGTGTATCATTTGCTGGCTCCACTTCCTCCCCTCTTCTTCTTACTATTGGGGTCCCTCAGGGTTCAATCCTTGGGCCTCTTCTCTCTCTACACAGCCCCAATTGGACAGACCATCAGCAGATTTGGCTTTCAGTACCATCTATATGCTAATGACACACAACTATACACTTCTTCCACTGACCTTACTCCCGCTCTAATAAAGAACACCAATGACTGTCTAACCGCAGTTTCCAATATCATGACCGCTCTCTATCTAAAACTCGACCTCTCCAAAACTGAACTTCTTTTGCTCCTGCCCTCCACTAACCTCCCTAAATATGACATCTCTCTCAGTGTGCGGCACCAAAATAACACCTAGTCAGCAGGCTCGCTGTCTGGGTGTTATATTTGACTCTGATCTTTCCTTCACCCCATATATACAATCTCTTGCCCGCTCTTGCCGCATGCACCTGAAGAACATCTCTAGAATTCGCCCCTTTCTCACCTTGGAAACCACAACAACCCTCACTGTGGCCCTGATTCACTCCTGCCTTGACTATTGTAATTCTCTTTTAATTGGCCTTCCCTGCTATAGACTCTCCCCTCTCCAGTCCAACCTTAATGCAGCAGCCAGGATCACCTATCTGGCTAACTGATATTCAGACTCTTCTGCTCTATGCGAGTCACTGCACTGGCTGCCTATACACTATAGGAGTGTCAGAGTTTGATAGGTAATAATTTGATTGCCACCTGTCAAATGCAATGGAAATCCTGAAAACCTGGACTGGAAGTGACTTCAGACTCACTTCTGCACTAATCTGAACCTCCCACTCCCGGCTCCCAGACTTCTCCCGAGCTGCACCAAATCTCTGTAATGCTCTACCACAAGAAATTAGGTGTATCCACAACTTGCATAGCGTCAGGTGATCCCTAAAAACACATCTTTTTAGGGCAGCCTATCATGATTCCTAGTCAGAGTAATCTAGTCATAGCCTATCCACTCCACCAGTCTCAAGTGGATCACAAATAATGGTTCGTGGCCACTTATTCTGCTCCTAACTGTTCCCCATTTCCTCAAATTGTCTATACCATCATTGTAAATAAGCACCTATACTTTGTGTCACCCCCACCTCATTGTTAGATTGTAACCTCTTATGAGCAGGGCTGTCATTATTTTGCTCTAATGGTTGTATTATGCTTTGCATTGTATTGTTTTTGTATTGTATCATATTTTCTGATAACTGTTTTTCATGATTATTAAATATGATCTTCTGTATTGTAAAGCGCTGCGGAATATGTTGGAGCTATATAAAGATTATTATTATTATAATGAAGCTGCCAGCCAGTTCTCTAGGTGCACTGATCAATCCCATGAAATTTCACTGTACACCCTACCGGGTGCAAGGGCCGTTGGGGGATCTACGGGCCCAATTAGAGTGTCCTCAGCTACTAGGGCAGGGGCATCGACTTTACTTGCTGCGGCGATTCCACCGGTGCTGGTCGCTTCTTCCTCCTCCGGGGCTGGGCTTGTGGACACAGGCCGGGAGTCTAACCACCGCTGAGATATCTTCTGTATTAGGGCATTCTTCCACCTCTCCACTGCATCCAGCTGGACTGCTTCATCCACTCCCCCAGCTCCTGCATTTCAGCCCGTAAGAATCCCATGTCCACCAGGGAGTTTGCTCGGAGACTCCCTCCGAGCTGCTGGGGGAGTCCTCTGTTCTCACCTGCGGGGGGGTGGGTTCCAAGTGGTGTCCCCTTTTTACCCAAGAATGGTCTACCACATCTCTGGCTTAGGTGCAGTACCTCTGTGGCGATTGGACCCTCAGTGGCGCAACACATGCATGCATAACTATATATTTTTTTAAACTATGTATGCAAACATCAGTTTACCTGACAATAAGCGGTTCTAGAAACTAAAATGTTTGTTGGATCGGCTTTAAAGAGGACCTGTCACTTGAATAAAAAATTTGACTTAAATACCTAGTAAAAATCCCTTTGCTCTCCTGATTGTGGTGCTGTTTCACATTTTCCTCTGTGTTGATCCTGTGCAGAGATAAAATCACTGAAACAGGACATTAAACTCAGATAAAACTCAGCAAAAATCATCCAGGTCAAACATCGATTGCACCCAGCAGCAGGCATCGCTTGGGTTGCAGGGGACTGAGCACCGGAATTCTGTCATCCGTGTTACCTCCCAGTGGAGCTGGCAGCCTGCTGCTGGGTGCAATGGATATTTGACCTGGCTGATTTTTGGTGAATTGTTTCCTTTGCAGCGATACTCATATTTGATGCTTCTGCAGGGCGGTATGTGAAATTTCTGCTTGCAGACCAACTGGGCATTTAGTCATAGTTTTCTCTCGTGGGGGTGATAGGGTCATATCAATCACAGCTTAGTAGCATCTAAATCAGCTGAAAACCAGTGATTGGCCGCATCGAATTGAGGTGAAAACGTACGCACACATGTAGGACTGTAGACGTGTACAATTGGACTGCAAGAACACATTTCACATACTGCACTCCAGAAGATGCAAATTTGAGTATCTCTGCAATGGAACAACACAGAACAATATGAGAAACAGCACCAGAATCGTGTGAGCTCAGGTATTTTAACCAAGTATTTTACTCAATTTTTTGTGCAAGTGACAGGGTCTCCAGAAGTAACGAATGTAAATATCTCTGCAACAGAGTGACATAGTGCAAAAGGGAAAAGACAGGCAAAATCAGGGGAGCTCGGGGATTTTATTTACAAGATATTCAACTAAATTTTCTTTTAGCAAGAAACAGGTCCTCTTTAAATTCACAAATGGTTTTCTTGAGATCGTTAACTTTTTTGGGGAATGGTAGAAACTTTGTGTAGCCCAAGTCGAGAGCGGCTGGTAGAGTATTCTCAGAAGTCCTATCGATCCATTCTAGTCATCCAGAGTGATGTCGTCAACCTTTTTGACAGAGAAAGGGGTTAACATCTTGTGTGATGAAACATTCATTTTCTCCTGTACAAATAGTACCCTCTGGATAGAGATAATGACACACCGCGGGGTGTTAAAACCGATGTAACACTACAGGCTTCAAGCAAAGAATCATGGTACCTTGTAAGTGCTTGTTAAACATTGAACCCAATGTTCCCAGTTTCGTTCTGGTTGAAGATATCAGGTCTTAAATAATGACATAAATGAATTGCCTGGCTGGTCCTGCAATAGATGAGTTACTTATGACTTTTTTGTGTAAACAGTCCATGAAATTGTACCAGGTATTTCGAGCCAAGTATTTTTGTGGTATTATACTTTGAACGCATATGAGATATCCTTTCTGAATACTAAAGAACCACGGTGACCTTCGCTCACCTGGACAACATTTGCCCCAGACTTATCTCATGCTTTGGTTGGTTCTCCAACTAGGTAGGGTTCCTTCAATGTCAACCTATTCTGAACTATAATGGCACTATTATCATTAGCTGTATCCCTTTGCAAGTGCACTATTGCCTAATCACCATTTTTTCAATGCTTATTTACTGATTGATCCAGTGGCGGACCTTGCATCCCGGGGGATGGTGAGGAGGCAGGGGGGGTGGGAGGGATGCTATCGGACGTTCGACGAGGACCGCCGGGGGGGGTTCTTGGGATGGGTGCTGCCAGGCAACAGCGGTGAGCGGGGCTGTGTGTGCGGCTTCTCCTATCTGCGTCTTGCGAGCCGCGCTGGGAGCCGCACTAGGAGCCGGGGCGGCAGAGGAGAGGAGGGGCGGGCTCAGCCAGGGGAAGCAGGAAGCTTTCCTCGGTTAATGCCCCTCTCCTCTGCCACAGTGGCATCGGGTCATTGGGTCGGCTGGGGGCCCTCCTGCAGGCTTGAGGGGCCCCCTAGCCGCTCAGGGCCCTGGTGCAGCTGTTCCAGCTGCACCACGGTAGGTCCGCCCCTGGATTGATCCATTTGGTATCTGAATATTGAACGTCTGTCCAGTTACAGACTGTCCAGCAATAGTATTTTCCCCAAAATTAAGCATAGGAACTTTAGACCATTGTACAAATAAGCAGAATTCCCTCTGCAATAAAAAAAATAGCACAAATCATAAATCACTTAATCATAGGAAAGTTTTACAAGGACTGTAGTGTGAATACGTCTTCCCTTATCGTATTTACTGCATCATCTCACCCTGCTTATGTATATATGTGTGTGTCATCAGAATTTGTGTCATTATCAGCCTGATGAAGAGGCCATAGCGTCCCGAAAGCTTGCTATGTTTACCATCTTTTCAGAAAGGCCAGGGTCACACTGGCGTCGTGGATGCGTTTTTTCCATGCGTTCTTCACACTTGACTTTTGTGCTAAACGCATCCATAGGCCCCAATGCAAAAAACGCATGGCCAAAATTGCATGCGTTGTTGGATGCGTTTTTTGGCTCAGCACCATAAAATGCATCATGCTGCATTTTTTGGTGCGTTTTTGATGATTTTCAAAAACGCATGTGTTTTTGTAACATGGGCCCCTATGGGAAACGCATGCAAAAACGCATGGCACTAAATGGTACCATGCGTTTTCGCATGCGTTTTTGCTTGCGTTTTTTAAGGCTGCTCCAGATCTAACAGCAAAAACGCAGCCCAAAAACACAGGCTGTCAAAAACAACCTTAAAAAACGCAGCCAAGTGTGACCCTAGCCTTAGTCATTAAAAGGTATCAACCACTGAGGACTCTCAGAATCTAATACTTTTCTATCTACTGACTAAGGCTAGGGTCACACTTGCATGCGTTTTTAAGGTTGTTTTTGACAGCCTCCATTTTTGGGCTGCGTTTTTGCTGTTAGTTCTGGAGCAGCCTTAAAAAACGCAAGCAAAAACGCATGCGAAAACACATGGTACCATTTAGTGCCATGCATTTTTGCATTCGATTCCCATAGGGCCCATGTTACAGAAACGCATGTGATTTTGACTAGGCACCAAGAAATGCAGCATGATGCATTTTTTGGTGCTGAGCCAAAAAACGCATCCAACAAACGCATGGCACTTTGGCCATGCGTTTCTTGCATTGGGGCCTATGGATGCGTTTTTCTTCG
This sequence comes from Allobates femoralis, assembly GCA_033576535.1. Taxonomy (NCBI): domain Eukaryota; kingdom Metazoa; phylum Chordata; class Amphibia; order Anura; family Aromobatidae; genus Allobates; species Allobates femoralis. The sequence goes on from JARQOC010000007.1 coordinate 160,029,220, forward strand.
CGTTTTTGACAAAAGACAAGTGTGAAAAATGCATGGAAAAAAACGCATCCACAACGCCGGTGTGACCCTAGTCTCACCTTGTGATGCCTGAAACACGTTTCGGCGTTGCTTCTTCCTGGGGCAACTATTGATCCATTTGGACTATTTTTTCATGCTGGATAACTTATGAAATAACTACAGACAGCTGATATTATTGATTAAAATATATCTTTCTAGTAATTTTTATAATTCAACAATATATTTACAGTCCAAAATGTGAACATTAGCACTGTCACATTTTGCTCAAAACTCGTAGTGTCATCGCAGCATCTGGCGCTGTTCACACTTCAGATTCTGACACTTTGCACTGTGGTTTCGCTGATACTTTTGAGTTCCATAGGCAGCTCAGGGGTCAACCAGCTATGTTCTCATTAGTGATCGGCTAGCAGGGGTTAATCTCTGTATGATTCCTGATTACCTCTAGGATCACATGTTCTGGGAAACCTATCACAGTTTCTCTCAACCTCTTTAAGATGGTAGAATGCATCTTCTCATATTGACTATAGCTTTGGCAATATCGGCCCATGTGCTGTGGTGATCCAGTTGCTGGTGAGCAATTGAAGTGCTGTTTGGTGTGCTGTGAAAGTCCCTTTGTCATCTGTTTTTCCTCCCTGCTCTTTATTTCCTTCTTTGCACGTATTGTCTTATACCTCTTTGTGTATAGCTGTGAATGAGCATCATTTGACTCACCATTGTTCTATTTGTGTGAGGTTTTACCACTCCTGTCTCAGCCCCCTGGGTGTGTGAGAGAGGGTATTAGACCAGGGCTGGTCAGGAGCAGGGCAAGGGTGGTGGCTCAGATATCCTCCCCATCAGAGGTAACTCTGGGATAAGGGACAGCTAGAGGCCCCCTAGCCTGAGGATCAGTCTAGGAGAACTGGTCCCTCTGCCGTTCCTTACTACCCTGTGACAAGCACCAATCACTAATGAGAATTACCATCACACTCCTCCATACAAGCTCAGGGTTAAAAAAAAGTTGCAGACAAATTCAATTTTTTTCCGTTATGAATCCTGGAAAAAACCTACAAACTAAGTATTTATGACCGGTATACAAACCGAGGTGGACTCCCCTTTTAACTAGCACTTTACTCAAAATTACTTTTAACATATTTTCAAAAGATTTTGCTTTTGAATAACTTTGTGAATAAAAACACTGTCGAGAATAACGCGGTGATCAGATGGCATTGTTAAAAATCAGTTCAACTCTGTTGTGTTCAGAATTGGCCAATTAGGATTTTTATTTTTAAAACCTTCACATCCCATATACACAGGCACTTAATGACTTCGAATGTCACATTGCAACAGCATCAACACAAGACATGTCACACTTGATGTCCCCGCTTTGCCACCCATCTCTGTAATCCATTCTATTTAACCCGTGTGAAATGAAGGCAGCACTTTACCTTTGCAATTATTCAGAATTGAAATTAGGCACTCCAGATTAATAGGATTTTCTATGCTGAATTCAAAACAGTTCAATCACACCGACAAATTACAATTCCCTGATGATAATTTGATAAGGAGGGAACTTTTTGACATAACAAAGTTCAATCGAAGACTCGGTACGTACAAGAAAAGTGATTTTATTAACATTGTGTTTCTTCTTGCTATGTTCCATTTATAAAGTCTTGGAGTGAAGGTTGGTCCAGCCCCACGGTGGAAGAACGAGCTTCTAAACCATTGCAACAAAAATAATACACAACAAATATTCCATATTTTAGCAGATTTGAAACCTTATCAAAGTGAGCACTACAGTTCAGCAGATAGTTTGAAACCCAAATTTGCCTATTTCACCAAATTTTCCCCTAAAATTCGCTTTGCAAAGCTAAAAAGTGTCCAGTTGTCTGAAATATACATGTGTGACACTCTGAGCTCTCCTAGGTATGTATTAAACCAGTTTTGAGTTCTTTAATGCAAATGTAGTCTTATTAATATCTAAGTGACCTCAGCCTACCTGGCTAGAGAAAACCAGAGAGTAACCTGTGGTAACCAATATGAGTATTTGGGTGGCGTGTATGAGTCAATTATTGGACTATTACAACAATGAAGTGTGCAAGAAATATGGTTTTTATGACACTTTGTAAGATAGAGAATAGTGTTTGAATTTCTATACTATGGAGATTTTTCTCGTCTCAAAAAAAATGGCTTAGGTTAGGGCCACACTGAACAGTGCCCTTACATTAACCAGTTCCAGTTACTGCAGAGCCCAGCCTGCAGTAACGGCCAGCGTTAACATTGGGGGCTGCCTGCGAGCGCTGCTAAATGGTAACCCACTGCTTACCATGGACGCAGCCACGCAGGAAGCCCCAGGAACTGCCCTTTGCCGGGCGCACAGGAAAACGTTGCTGACAATGTTTTCCTGTGCGCTCTGCTAAAGCGCAGTTCCTGGGGCTTCCTGTGTGGCTGCATCCATGCTAAATAAAAAACTTGAATTCACCGTGATCTGCGAATTTCAGGAAATTTGATACAAAGTCAAACTTTTGCAGATCAGCATGATAATCTCTAGGCTGCCTACATAAGTAGTGTTGACTTATATAGAAAAGGTTTGAAGATGGCTACATAGACATTCAAAAAGGAAGTCACTTTATGGCTTGAAAAATTGGAGTCCCACAATGATTTAAGTTACATCAAAGGTCAAAACCAAGGCACTTAAGTGCCCTCCGATGCATATTAGCCTAATGTCAGCCAGTCCCACCAATAACAATAGGTTTGGCCAACAGTGTATGAGGGCACCCAACAGATTATGAAAGAAGGAGATATGGAATGTCCGATTTTGTTTTGTTGAACCTTTTGTTCTCTCTAAGATAATCCATTGACAGAGATGTTTTGCCGCATTTTTTCTCTCTCTCGCTCTCTCTCATAGAGCCCACTGGACGGCTTGGCAGAATGAGCAATCCTGTATATGGGAAAGCCGACCAATGTTTGGCCGATAGCCATCTGATGTGTATGGGGAGATTTAATTATTTATTGTGTAGTTATCATATATACTCATGTATAAACCGACTTTTTCAGCACATTTTTCATGCTGAGAAAGCCAACCTCAGCTTATACACAAGTGAGGGTCCTGAGACTTACTTTTTGCGATGGCGAAATGGGAACCGCATCACCACGGTGTCCTCCTGTCTTTTGTCAGCAGCTGATCATGTGAACGGCAAAGGACAGTGACGTCATCGCTTCACGTGCTGCCTATGTGATCAACTGCCACGATGCTGGGAACGATTGAGAGGTGAGTTAAATTGTTTATTTTTTGTGTGTGTCAGGATGCGGGGCTATATACCATGATAGAAGGGCTATATACTGTATTGGAAGCCATGTACCAGGATGGGTGTCCATATAAAAGGATGAGGTCAATATACCAGGATGGAAGAAGATATACCAAGTTTGGGGGCTATGTACCAGGATGGGGGGCAATGTACCAGGATGCGAGATGATATACCAGGATGGAGGGGGGGCTATCTACCAGAATGGGGGGCTATATACCAGGATGTAGGTCTATGTACCAAGATAGGGGATGATATACCAGGATGGGGGGCTATGTAGCAGGCTGGGGGATATCAAGATGAGTTTCTATATACCAGGATGGAAGGACTGCTGCATTTCCCACCCTAGACTTATACTCGTATCAATAAGTTTTCCCAGTTTATCATGGTAAAATTAGGTGCCTTGTCTTATATTCTGGTTATCCTTCAGTATGTAAAGTTTTTGTGTTTTCTTATTTCATCAATGTATCACATGATGTTTTATAGACATATTTATATGTCAAGATTGCTTAGGTGGGTGCTTAGGCAACACCCCAAGTTTTGACCTTGCCATATCATGACTTGACATTGAACTGCAAAATTAGACCAGAACCCAAATAAATTCCTTGAAGTTAATGTATCTTTGCGTCTGTAAATGATATGGGAGGTAATCTGAAACTATTTATGTGGATCAATAATTGGAGATAGAAGATATAATGGAAGATATCAATTTCTGCATCGCCGGTGCTATTGCTCTCTCTGTCAGTGATACCGGAGGATTTTATTCCGCTTGCATTTATAAACATATCAGATTTAAGAATAGGATTTACGTAAAGTGCTGATGCGTAAATGAATCCATCTGAGCTAACATAGAGCCAGTCTGACCCAGCACTAATGGTGTTTTTGGACATGACATGCTGCCTGTCAGATCGCCTTAATGTAATTCTTTTATTCTATTAGGTAATGTTCCATATGTTCTAAACTGTTAATGTATAAACAATATGTAACACTATTTAATCATGAATAAGGTGACAAATAATTTTTTCATTAAGTATTAAATTCAATAAAACACTTTTAGAAATATATAAAAATGTAATTGAATCTTCAGGAGGAGACAATAGCGCCATTGTTCATGCAATAAGTGTTACAGTGGGCTTTATTAAAAGAAAGAACTTTTAATAAATGATATTATTGGGTCATGTTTTCGACATATCTCGGGTTAAAGGTCAGGACCTTAGGCCAGATTAAAAGCTTGTTATCTATTAAGTGATATTGGAAGATTGTAGAGTAGCAAATGGCACAAAGACAAGAATTTTATATTGGGAGAAGACACATAAGATGCTTTTAAACCACGGGTGACACAAGATATTACCTACAAAATGGTCAGAGAGGGTTTCTTTTTGGGAATTTCATAAGTCAGATTCATAGTACTTTTGGAAATGCAACCTTTTTGTTGTGGCTTCACTAACCCCACGATGTGCCGCAACCATTAAGTTGGTGGTTGATACATTTGTTGTTGACATGAAGGTCTGTGAGCAGGGTTGTAACTACAACAGGTGCAGGGGCTGCAATCACATGCGGGCCATGGAGCCTAGGGGGGGACAAAAGTCCATCTGACCTATAGAAAAAGACAAATACTATTAAATATTTGCAATAATTGGAGCTTTTGCATCGATGCCCATGTGCTTTAAGTTACGCCACCGGCAGTGAGTCTATGTTCACACAAAGCTTTATGAAGAGGGGTTTTTTTTGAGCAGATTCACTCTATAAACCTCCTACAAAAATGCTTTAAAAATGCCTGCAAAACTCTCCCCATTCCCACGGGAAGTTTACTTTGCGCTTTATATTTGGATTTTGAATGTTTAATTTTCACGATAGAGTTTTGAAAAAAGCCGGGTGGAAAAAATAAAGTGCATGTCACTTCTTTAAAGGGAACCTGTCAGTAGTTTTATTGCATACAAGCTGTGGCCACCATATGTAAGGCCTTATATACAGCATTCTGCAATACTGTAAACATGTAAATCCCCAGGCTGATCTGTATAATGCAAAATAATCACCTGAGGAGCGGTCCTGGTCCAGTATCTCCTTTCTTCCTCTTCCTCTGCTCTGTGCGGGTGACACGTTCTACTTCACCCGCATACAGTCTCCACCATTGCACTCCTGCACATGTGTTCCTTGCACTGCCCTGCTGAGGAAAGAGCAAAGTATTGTACTGTTCAGGGAAAGGTAAAGTAATGCCCTGTAGTACGCATACGCAGGTGTTTTTTGACTTTTTCATGCACAGTACAATACTTTGCTCAGACCTCAGCAGGGCAGAGCAATGAACGCATGTGCCGGGGTGCAATGGCAGAGACTGTGTGCGTAAGATGTAAGATGTGTCACCTGCATGAAGTAGAGAGAATAACATCCTTAAATAGAAGAAAAGTCACCTGACTGAGACCTGCGATGGCAGACTGGACCGCCTCTCAGGTGAGTATAATAAAAACTGTTTTTTTACATTTTATAGCTCGGACTTGAGACATACAGTATTACAGAATGCATACAATGGATTACTGGTGATCGTTGCAGTTTATATGCAAAAAAAAACTGATGACAGGTTCAATTTAAGGCAGATCTTGATGGGATCTGCTCCAAACTAGACACTGTCCAATCCAAATGCTGCAATAACACTTTATGAAAAAGAAATTTGTAATTGCAAGCAAAAAACGGATCCTTTACAAATGAAAGAAAAATGGAGGCTAAATAGCAATCAGATACGTGATCTGATCTCCATAGACTCTAATGTTAAAAAAACGGATCCTGCAGAAATCAGTTATTTAACAATGGACAATAAAGTTGTGTTTGCACAATGGATTGTGCTGGATCTGATCTAAAGGTCACATCTGAGGGCAGCTTCACACTGCGGTCAGGTCCGGTCCGGACCGGATTTTGGCCCCATAGAATCCTATGGGGCCGGATGGAGCGGGATGGCAGCTATCCGCCATCCGGTTTCCATCTGTCTGGGAGGATCAGGGGCAATCCGGCGCTCCCTAACATGGGAGTCTATGTCCTCCGGTTCTGTGTTCAGATCCTGTCCGTGGCTGTCAGGTTCATCCCTGACAGCCCCGGACCGGACCTGACCGCAGTGTGAAGCTGCCCTTACGCTTCAATGGTCAAACGATGCGATCAATGATCCAACTTGACCTAGATCGCTAGAACGACGTTCAATGGTCGGTAGTGAAATATCACGCATACAGATATCGTTAACGACGCAGCAACGATTCCGCGACAAGCAAACGATACTTGCGATCGTTAGCTCGCCTACGTCCTTCAGTTCTGAATATGCGAGGTCGATAATGACATCATTATCGAGGTGTTATACCCACCTATGCTGCAGGTAGAACGAACGCTTATCGTTTGGTTTAAGGCCCATTCACAAACCTCCCATCAACGATCTGCCCGATTATCGTTGATCGGATGTACATGTCACACCGAATGAAGTCGGTACAACGTCGTTAGTTGCCTGAAAGATACCCGGGTATCTTTTTGAGTTTTCTAATTGTTGAAGGAAGTAAAAAACAAAACGACCAAAAATAACAGGAAAAAAGACAGATCGAAAACACTAGAAAAAATGCTCAGAAAAAGTGCTAAGGAAATAAAAAAAAATGTTAAAAAAACAGACTTAAAAGAAAGAAAATACAGTTGTTTACTTAAGTTGATAAACTTGAATGTTTCCCTCCAGTGATACTTGTTTCACATCATTGTCTACAGCTGATCAATCTTATATAAAAGGTCATATAGAGCAATGATAAAATATTTGTGATAATCCAAATAGCACAAAGACTATGTTAAATGTGTAATCTTTTATGAAGCGCACAGCTACTGATATAATTGCTCCAAATGATATAAAAAGCCTTTTAATTTGGCTCTTGTTTCCAGGCTTTTATTGGCACAATACACTTTGCTGGGTATTTAAGAAATATTAGCTATAAATTGTTTATATTGCAACTTAATAGCTATTACTTAAATGCTAGAGGCAATTGTTTAGCTAATCTTGAACCGTTGATCTAATTAAGCATGCATAAGAAACATAATTATTGAATGAGTCTGGGACACAGTCAACTTGCATTGATTGAAATGATTGCAAAATGGTTTATCCAGCTGTTTTGTGTATTCCACCCTTGTAGCCCGGCTGTAGGAATTTCTATAAGTGATGTTGACTCCCATCGTTTTATTAGTTTTGATAGACTTAGAAGAAATATTTCTACAAAAAGAAAAAGAGAATAATCTGTAGGAGTTTAGCTTTGAAATTGCAGTGGGTGAAATTCCTGATAAATATCTGTGACAATTCCTCAAGATTAGAATGATTTAGTTTAAAAAAAAATCTCCTGCATACTCCTAAAAGGGGACAAAAGTGTTTGGCCAAACAGTCCACATCCTAAAGAAAAAATGTCTCTGTCACTTTAAGAGGCATTTCCCTTTTAGTTAAAGCTGGAGGTCACTAGGACCCAGGTGATTCCTTACCTTGGAGCTGCCTATATATTTCCCTTGATTCCCAGGATGCATTGCTGGTGATAGCCTCAGGTGTTCCTGATTGATTCTTGGATCAAAGCAGTGTTTCTTGGAGCCCGCTGGTTTGCTGCTTCGATCTACTAAAGCTAAGTGTATCTCTTCCCCACTTTGTATATTTCTCTTGTGTGTTTTCTAGTTGCTAGCTGGGTTCACTAGTGTTCACCCGTTCTGAGCCCTGTGTAGTGGTTATCCAGGGACAGTCAGGGAATAGGTATCCTGGCGGCGACAGTTGCGGGAACTGTATAGGGACGTTAGGGGAGCAAGGAGTCAGAGCTAGTTGTTCTAGGGGTCACCATACCCCCTTTTTGCCCTTAGCATCAGGGACTCCTCCCCCCCCCTGTTTCGTCCAGCGCTGGGTGTCTCCCTACACCCAGCGTGGCACTGACAGCTTGCTCCCTGTTGTTAGGCAGTGGGGAGCCAGATGTCAATCAAAATAACTCCCATCAACAGAGGAGAGCGGAAGAGAAAGATCTGCTCTGTTGATGTGAAGTCACCTAAAACATCAGTCACTGGAACGAATGGTCCATTACTGCTCTGAGTCGGGTGAAATCGTCTTAGGGTAGAATAAGCATGTAGTTAGCACCCGCCTGCCAATAAGTTCTTATCCCATATGAAAAATTAAGCACAGTCCTCGATAAGGCAATGGTATGCACATAATAATTCCAACAAAGGTACTGTAAATAAATAACGAGGGTAAAATATAGAAATGGACAGAGCCAGGGTAAATCAAATGATTGCTGACATCCAGATTGGTATCAGAAGGGATAAGTGAATCTCCTGAAATGTCATTCAGATTTGATTAGATTTATCCCAAAAAATTCACATTGAATAAATATTTTGTGAAATAAAGATGTCCTAGATTATTATTTTAACAGCCTACAGCTGGATATCGAGCAATTTTCGAAGATAATGATCTTTGGGTTTTCACTGGCTTTAAACCATAATCAACTTTTAGAGAAATAAACACTTGAAATAGATCACTCTGTGTGTAATGACTCTATATAATATATGTGTTTCACTTTTTGCATTGAATTACTGAACAAAAATAACTTTTTGATGATATTCTAATTCATTGCGATGCACCTGTAGGTCCTCCAGAGTCTTCTCCAAGCCTACATATGTCCACCAGGGTCTTCTCCAAGTCTATATAGGTCCACCAGGGTCTTCTCCAAGCCTAGATACGTCCACCAGGGTTTCTCCAAGCCTAGATACGTCCACCAGGGTCTTCTCCAAGTCTATATAGATCCACCAGGGTCTTCTCCAAGCCTAGATAGGTCCACCAGGGTCTTCTCTAAGCCTAGATATCTGCACCAGGGTCTTCGCCAAGTCTTAATAGCTCCACCAGAATCTTCTTTAAGACTAGATAGGTCCACCAAGGTCTTATAGTATAAAGCCGTCGGATTGCTGGTCTTCCGCTTCACCTTGTTGCATCTATTCTTCCCACCATGATGCATGACGTCCTTCTTCAGTGATTGCTCTCTTCATATGATGTGTAGACAAGTTGTACCGTGGTGATTTTTTACATGTCTGACTTGATTTGTTCCTAAATTGATTTGTTTATTCTTCTTGCCATCCATGGTATTAATGTCCCAGTTACCTGTTTAAAACTGAGAGAGTGGGGGAGAGAAATAAATAATAAAATATTGCACTCACTTAAAACCGCTGATTCCCGTCCGGTCCTGCACTCCCTCCCACTGATGTTCCCCCACCAACTACTAGACCTCATTCACATTTGATGTTAAGGTCTATGATGTGCTCCACATAATCTTGGCACGACACTTCATAGACGCGTGTAAAGCTTAAAAGTCAGTGAAGACCAGAGGGAGCAAGCAGAAGACTGGATGAAGAGCTATGCAGGCAGGACAAGTTACAAACAAGGGGATGATCATGTTTTATTATTATTTAACCCTTTTTTGAATCTCAGAAAAGTTCAGCTAATTAGTGGGTAGGGATTTCAGCAAACCAAACTGCTAAAATGTTGGAGTCTGACGATTCCAAAGTTTGGAGGTAATCTTGAACAAATTAGATTAATTCTAAATTGAATACCTCATCTATACTTATAACTGCCACCTCCCAGTGTTACAAACATGATACTTGGGCAATAGAGTTGGTCCTAAATGATTTGCATGGACCACCATAATGCAGAGAGGGATTACCACCTCTTACCTGCCGGCATCTGTGGCTTTTCTTCACATGTGCATCCCACTGTACTAATAAGGTTGCACACATTCTTAAACTAAACCAAGTTAAGTACACAAGCCGTGTTCGAAATGCAACTGGTCTTCTATATACTGTATCTTTTCTATTACCTCCTATATTCAGTTTGTTTCTGATTTGATTCATGTCTTACCTTTCTTAACCAGTTGGAATTAAAGATAATATTTTTATGGATTTCATTGGCTTGGAAGCTAGATTGAGTACCTTCTCTATGTGTGCACCTGATGCCTAGCAATGGTGTGATTCCGGGGCTTCCTCTTCATCTGGATTGTTTGGACTATTTACAATGGGTAAGATGGTAACATTTCCGCATTTCTTACCGATAACATTGCGCCAGGTCAGTTGATCAAAAATGAATGACAGCCGCTAAGAGGTGGTACTCCTACTGCCCATTCAGCGGCCACACTAGTGGTCTGTGATGGGATGGGATGTGTGAAATGATTGGCACCAGCTCCACTGGGCAACATGTAGTCAATTCAGCTCATGTGTAATCAGTGAGTGTATTCCTAGATCAGAAAATGACAATTTAGAGTCTTTTAGTTATTCGGATAGAGGGTAGTCAACCTCCATTAAAAATTTTAAGCTCTTTTTTAAGTTGTAGGCGCCATACCTGCATTTTTTTATCATCCAACCATAACTATGAGTGAGGTGTTCTGCTGTCAAAGT
>JARQOC010000007.1:160048176-160199517 GCA_033576535.1 Allobates femoralis
CGCTGACGGGGCGTAGTCTCCAGCACGCTTTGGCAGGCCTCTGGGAAATCAGTAGGCGACGCTGATTCCATCCCTATCGTCCCTTCACACGCCAAAAGCAGGAATTTCCCCATCATGGTTGCCTCTGGTTTTGGAGCGGTGCAGTGAAATTGCAACCAGGCGCAACTTTGAAAATCACCACCATGTTCCCTATTTACACGCCGCAATTTCGTAGCAATTTCATGGCGATGGTGATGGGGCTCCGGATTGCCTCTCAGTTTTCACACCCCAGTTGCGGCGTGTAAAGGTACCCTGAAACGTAGTCTTCAACTCAACAGTTTCCCTGAACCAGTTTGCCAAAGAAATTACTTAGATCACATGTATTAACATGAACACTTCTCTTAGGGCCGCTTTGCACACACCAACTTCTGTGTCCAACTTCTGAACAGATCTCTGGTTGCAGTGAAATCATGGACACATTGTTACATTTGTACACGGCAACAAAATGGAACAATGTGTCCATGATTTCACTGCAACTAGAGATCTGTTCAGAAGTTGGACACAGAAGTTGGTGTGTGTAAAGCGTCCCTTACATAGTGCACTATATTCCAGGAGGTTTCTATTGCCCAAAGTCTAAATTGTGAGAAATAGTCTTCAACTCTACGGCTTCCCTATACCAGTTTGCAGAAGAAATTGCTTAGATCTCATATATTAATATGAACACATCTCCTACATAGTGCACTATATTCCAGGAGGTTTCTACTGCCCATCATCTAAACTGTGAGCAGTAGTCCTCAACTCTAGAGTCTCCCTCAACCATAGATCACATGACTTAACATGAACACTTCTTCGACATGTTGTACTATACTCTCATCCTCAGTGGATAGGAATATGGTTACCATGAATTTTTTATATTATATTTATATTATTATTACCGGTAATTAAAATATATTTTTTACAAAATTATGTGTAAAAGAAAATATGACTTCACCAACTTAAAAATCGATATGACAACTAAATAATAAAAAAGAAAACAAGAAAAAATAAAATAAAAATATAAACCCTCCTAAGGTATTATGCGCTTGTCATATCTCCAGAGCGATCCAGTCAAGCCATTTTATTTGTGTTTAGCTATAATTGGACTGGCTGGTTTGCAGCATGCATGCAATACGCCTGTGATCATCGTATCGATCAATGCTGTGTCTGTCATCTTATGTAATGAGTGAGACGTATTGATGCACATGTAACAAAGTATACACTTAACCCCCGAGGTATCCCATTTAAGGGGAGCTATTGATTCCTCCTTTTCATATAGCTATATGAATTGCTATTTTCCATAACGCCTGAATGTAGTTATTTACCAGGGGATCTTATTGATTTTAATGGAGACGTTGAATGCTTGTGTCAGATACACAAAGGCAGCTTAAGAAACAATGGATGCATTTGCTTTTTATGTATCCTTTTCACAGAAAACAGAAATGATACCTGCGCTGTCAAACAATGCATTCACTTTACAATACAGCATTCAAGGCTGCATTGGAATCAGGGAAATTAGTTATTGAGGGACTGTAGACATGTTTCCAATGTCTGTGTTCTTCTACTAAAAGTGGTCCTTCTCCCTTTAGTCCAGACATTTGGAAATGCAAGACCTGCCCTCTTCCGGGGAACACTTTGACTCTCTCATCCATATATCATCATGTACTTGTTTCCTATGGTTGGGTAAAATTTATCATAAATGTACAACTAAGGTCCAAGCATTAAAGGAGTTCCCTCTATTATGAGACTTTTTCTGGAATGTACATGTGTTGTTTCCTAAGGCTGAAGGCACACTGGCGCAAAACTAGCGCGAGTGTAATGCATGAAAAAATCGCATTGCACTCGGACCTGTATCTTTAAAGGGATCCTATCACCCCCAAATCACCTCTAAACCTATTAAAACCTGTCCCTAGAGCATATTAACACTGTCCCTACACTCCTTTTAGCTCCTAAATGGCATTAGTCAAAGTGAATATAAACGTTTTATAAGTACCTGATTAGTCATGATAATGAGTGACTATGCTATTCATAGTCACTCATCAAGGCAGCCCCTCTTCTTCATATCACGCCTATTCAGGCGTGCTCGTCAGTCTATGTTCAAAATCGCGCCTCCCTGCGCGCCTCCCCTCTCTCTCATAGCGTCCGGGCTTCACTGTAAGCTGTATGACGCGATTCGCGTCATTCCCGGCGCCGGATGACGTATTTGCAGCCGCGCCGCGCTGTCAGCTTCAAAATACGCACTGCGCATGCCCATGCGCATGCGCAGTGTGGGACTTGAAGCTGACAGCGCGGCGCGGCTGCAAATACGTCATCCGGCGCCGGGAATGACGCGAATCGCGTCATACAGCTTACAGTGAAGCCCGGACGCTATGAGAGAGAGGGGAGGCGCGCAGGGAGGCGCGATTTTGAACATAGACTGACGCGCACGCCTGAATAGGCGTGATATGAAGAAGAGGGGCTGCCTTGATGAGTGACTATGAATAGCATAGTCACTCATTATCATGACTAATCAGGTACTTATAAAACGTTTATATTCACTTTGACTAATGCCATTTAGGAGCTAAAAGGAGTGTAGGGACAGTGTTAATATGCTCTAGGGACAGGTTTTAATAGGTTTAGAGGTGATTTGGGGGTGACAGGATCCCTTTAAGGCTGGAGGCACACTGTCATGCATCAAAAACGGAGCGTTTTTGATACAAGACAGTGATGCTAGTGTAATGCGCGTTTGTGGGTGTGTGTGTGTGCGAGTGTGGTGGTGTGGTGAGTGTACCTGCGCTGCCCATAGATCTACTGTACAAGGCTTCAGGACCTCAGACAGCGGCACACATACTGTAGCAATAGCTATAGTATGCGCGCTGCTCTGAGGAGCCCGGTGCTTTCATTCATAAAACTGTACAACAGCTGACAGGAGTCAGCTGCTGTACATAACAGATTACAGCATTATATGCCCACCTGAGTGGGTGGAAGGTCTCTAGGTGGACTGGGCACCCCCTAGAGACATTATACAAACATTTATTTATTAAATTACAAGTCTGGCTAGGGTCACACATCAGGTTTTTTTTATTGGAAAACCTGATCCGGTTTTGAGCTTTCAAAAATCTCAAAACTGGATCAAGAAACGCTTCTCATAGGAGCCTATGCTAAAAACCAGATTGCTTCACAAGCAATCTGGTTTCCGTCTCCGACACTGCAGCCTGCATGAGAAATCATGCAGGCTGCAGTTTTCAGAGCGGTTTTAGCATCCGCAATGTGGGAACTGAATTGCTCAGGATGTGTAATCCTGAGCAATGCAGTTCCCGCATATACTTTGCTTATCCCGGCTGCCGCCGGGATAAGCACAGTGTTCTCCGTGTTTAGTTAACCTGTAAATTTTATTAATAAATGTTTGTTTAATGTCTCTAGGGGGTGCCCAGTCCCCCTAGAGACCTTCCACCCACTCAGGTGGGCATATAATGGTCTAATCACCTCTGTACAGCAGCTGCCTCCTGACAGCTGCTGTACAGTTTTATGAATGAAAGCGCCGGGTTCCTCAGAGCAGCGCATATACTATACCTATTGGTATAGTATGCGCGCCGCTGTCTGAGGTCGTGAAAGAGAACCTGACCCCAGAAACGGAACTTCCAGCATCTTTATACTTGTCCCTGCACCCCCTCCTATCATTGCTAGCCATCCCTTTTGCATGAAAGTCCGATTTGGTAAAGATGGTAAATGAGGTTATATTACCTCGCCCTGTGTGCCATCTCTGCTTTGAAGAAGTCGCAAAAGGTGGTGCTGGCTGCTTCTCCCCATCGCCTGCGGCGTTATTATGCAGCTCTGAGCCTCGGCGCATTATCCAAGGGGCGGTACAGTCTGTATGACGCGATTTTCATCATACCAGCTGACCTGACCTGTCCTTGGATGACCTCAGGAGTCAATATACATCTGGCTGCAGCTGGGGGATCATTCATTCATTGACTAGAGGCTGTATTCATCATTGCAGCATCCAATCAAGAAGACATCGCAGAAAATCGTGAAGGGTATTAAGGGGGAGGGGTTAATAAATATGGAGTCCATAAATGTCTTTGTGTTTTTATTTCTAATAAAATGTTTTCTCTCTGTGTTGTGTCTTCTTTACTATTTACTTGAAATTTTTAATGGCCGGGTCTAACATTGGCACAACATTAAGAATTTTGGGCTTAATGCCAGCTGGCAATACAAAGATGGCTTTAACCCCTTATTACCCAGTTTGCCACCAATACATGGTACCTAAAAGAAATACACCAATTTCTGGGGGCTGAAATTCTATAGTGTGGGGGGGAGCCAATAACAATGTACCCTCACCACACTGAGAATACCAGCCCTCAGCTGCCTAGTTTAAACTTGGCTGGCAATTAAAAATAGGGTGGAACTCTATGCATTCACCGGAAGGAAGTGAAGAAAGCATGCAGCACAAGGCTGGTAAGATGATGTGTGTGTGTAGGATAACAGAACAGAAGCACTAGTGCATTTGCACTAATGCTTCTGTCCTAGTTAAGCTACGCACACATCCGAACAATTACCAAACGAATCCCGAATTTCCGACTATTCGGCAAAACATTTGGGTTCGAGGGGCCAAACGAACATTGCCAAACTTGGTCCGGATTTGAAAATTGCAAACATGTTCAAGCAAAGTTCGCTCATCTCTATTGACCATCTTGGTCCATGCATCAAATTTTCCATCGATACAATACAAGGCTCTCTCAAAAAAATTAAAATAGTTTCATTAATAGAAGTTTCACAGAAAAAAAAAAGGCTTCCCTATATTTCTGTTTCCAGGCAGGTACAACTAGGCAGCTGGGGGTTGGGGGCTGCCCGTTCCTGCCTGCCTGCTGTATCTGGCTGGCGTACAAAAATATGGCGAAGCCCATGTCAAACTTTTTAGGAAAAATTCATAAAAAAAATTTAAAAATAACACGTGTAGGGACTGCATCTTTATTAACCCCTCCACTTCAGTGGTTAATAAAGATGCAGTCCCTAATATACATTTTTAATGAATTTTTCCTAAAAATTTTGATGTGGGTTTCGTCATATTTTTGTACGCCAGCCAGGTACAGTAGGCAGGAACGGGCCGCCCCCAACCCCCTGCTGCCTATTTGTACCTGGCCGCGCACAACAATATAGGGAAGCCCTTTTATTTATTATTTCATGAAGTTCATGACATAATAAAAAAAAAATATGTGGGGCTTTGTGCTATTTCTGAGTCCAGCCAGGTATAACTAGGCAGCTGGGGGCTAGAATGAATCTGCAGTGCAGGGAGGCCCAAGCTTTATGGGCATCCCCCCCACTGCAAATTGCAGTTCGCAGCCGTCCCAGAAGATGGCGCGTTCATAGAAGCGCCATCTTCTGGCGCTGTGCCCAGCTCATCCAGGGCCCTAGTGCCTTGGCTGACTGGGTAATAAAGGGGTTATGGCAAGCTTTGTATTATGAGCTGGCCCTAAGCCTGAAATTCATGGGGTCATGCCAATATTAGACATGACTGCCATGAATTTCTATTAAAGTGTTAAGAAAAACACAACACACATAAAAAATCTTTTATTAGAAAAAAGCACAAAACAATATTTAGAGACTCCATCTTTATTAAGAAAATAATCTTCCGTCCAACGTAGTCCAATCCAGTTTTGTTCTTTAGCTCAGCTACATCTCTGGTAGAGAACCGAATTGCAGTCTGCAGCCACCCCAGAAGATGGCACGTTCATAGAAGCGCCATCTTCTGGCGCTGTGCTAAGCTCATCCAGAGCCCAGGTGCGTTGTTACCTCAGCTGCTCATTTGAAATAACCAGCAGGAAAGCCGGCCGTGAGAAGATTTCACCGTCGGCTTTCCTGTACTGTGCTGCGCTCCCTGCTCCCTGATGCCCCCTCCCGGCTCCCCCATCGCAACTCCACCCAATCCTAACTTAGGACCGGACGGGGAGTGCAGAATCAGGAAGTGGGGAGGGGGCATCAGGAAACGGGGAGTGCAGCAAAGATTGGGAAAGCCGGTGGTGAAGTCTTTTCATGGCTAGCTTAACCGCCTGGGTCCTTCACTCCCCGCTCCCTTGTGCTGTGCTCCCCGCCGGACCTAACTCAGGATCGGGGTGGGGCTTGGCGGAGGAAGCGGAGGATCGGGATGGGAGGCAGAGGATCGGATGAATGATTGTTTAAAAGCCGGGGGCTTTTTACCGCCGGCTTGTAAACAATCAAGTACCCATTTCAGCCTTTTCCTCAGCCCCCAGACCGCTGTATGGGGTCCAGCTGAGTAATTACTCGCAATACTCGCATTTCCCATTCACTTACATTAGACTCGCTACTCGTAATGAGTACCCGAGTATCGGGACCTACTCGTTATGAGTATAGCGAGTCCGAATATTTCACTACTCTCTCATCCCTAGTCAGGAAGTCTCAGTGTTTAGTCAATCACATGCCCTCTGTACAGCTCATTTGACGGTTGTCTTGCTGATGTATTTTCTCTTCTATGATGAAGGGGTTTACGGACCCCCTCTCTGTTGTCTGAGAATTATCTTATCCTTCATTCCAACTGTAGCTTGTGATTATCTCTCCCTTCTGCTATAATATTATTTATTTATAAAGCACAATTGATTGCGTGGTTCTGTAAATGAGAAAGGGTTCCATACAAAACAAGTGAAAAATACAGTGAACAAACTAACAGTAAAAGACTGGTACAGAGGGGAGTGGTCCCTGCCCTTGTGGGCTTACATTCCATGGGTTAATGGGTAGAGAGACAGTAAGTTGGCTCTGCTCCGATGGTGGTGGAGTGTCGGCTCTAATGGTGGTGGAGCACCAGCTTTGGTTGTGGTGGAGGGTCACCATCTACCCACACCTGGCCTCACTACACGTCGGATGTAGAATTTGTATTCTGACCACAGTGGAGGAGCAAATTTCTGTTGAATAGAGGTTTCTTTCCATTAGCAGAAGCACATCTATCTACTGGAGAAGATCTTGGAGCCCTTTTATATTTTTTGCCTTGGGGGAAATTCTACATTGGATGAGTCATATCCAGGAGCTTAGCAAGGTACAAGACCCAGACCTAGCCCAAGGACTTCTAGCTTGAGGGACAGCTAAGGTGCACACTGCCCCTGCTACTGAGCCATCACTGGTGTGACAACGGGCTCAGTAATGTCTATGGCTCCATACACTGCTTTGTATGCTTGTTCATGCATCACCTGAATGTTTTGGCTTGCAGACTTGAGCAGCTATTGACAGTTTTGGGCAACTGGTTGGGGCCTCAGGACTTGGACATATATATATATAAATAAATCTAAGATGATAAGTACCTTTAAATCATTAACCACATTTATCATTTTCCTGAAATTCATTGGAACTTTTTGAACAGCTTTTCCTCTTTTTCCTTAAAGAAGAAGGCTAGATTGTTGTAAAGGAAAAAAAGACTTTGTGCTGCACAGCCTAACTATAAAAAGATGACGGATATTCAGCGAGACTCCTCTAATTAATGTTGGCAATAACAAAAGCAATGCTATTAATCCTCCGCATCTGCATTGACTTCAGTGAACCGTGCCAAAAAGATTTTACGTTGTATAAAGAGTATTTAACAATCTCGAATGAGAAAAAATTCTTCGCCACAAAATTGTGTGATGTGAGAAGTGGGTGAGGTTTACCACCGATAGCTCTGTGCGCTTTACCCATAGAAACCTTGTTTAATTTGATCATTAATTATGACATATATTTCCCCTAAATTCATGTTTTGATAAGAAGCCTACAATATGGTATTGTTGAGTCAAGACCGGCATTCGTGTTTATATGCCCAATACATGAGTCCAAGTAATATTGATGTAGGTCTCCTTTCTTTGAAGCTTCAAACGGTGGCATAACTTGAAGCTCATAGGTCCTCATGCAAAAGCTCCAATGGGGCCCCCAATTATTGTAACTCTTCAATAGCATTAGTCTTTTTCTATAGACTAAAGGGACTTTTGGGGCCCCCCTAGGCTCCAGGGTCCAGGTGTGATTGCAACTCCTGCATCTGTTGTAGTTACACTCCTGGCCCAAAAGTACAAAGAAAGAATTCAGGGTGGGACCCGTTGACCAGATTTCAGCACTACCCATATTCCTGCTCTGATTGATCCCCAGTAACAAACCTAAAAGTCTGGTTCTAAGGCTTTATTCACACATCCGCGTGTTACATTCTTTTGCCGTCCATTTTTTATGGGATATTACACTGAACCACAGAGTTTCATTTAGAAAAGGAGCCCTGCACAGGATCACGGGATGACGCTGTCCATAGGGAAGTAATACGTTAAGCCTAAACTTAGGTCTCACTCATTACAATACCACAACCATTTACACTAACAGAGCCATGGCCAAAAGTGTTGGTACCCTTGAAATTGTTCCAGAAAATGAAATATTTCTCCCAAAAAATCTTTGCCATTACACATTTTGTCATACAATCATTTACTAAAAACGTAGAAGAAACATGTTAGATTTACGCATTTCTGGTGAGAACTATCCTTAGTCATAGTTATGTTCTTCCATTACCCACAAAGGAAATAAATATGTGTAGGACAATGGTGCTGGAGAATGATGTTACCAATACCATGGATGGGAAGAAGAACAAACCCATCAATAATGGGACAAATCAAGCCAGACATGTCACTGGACGCAATGATCAGCAAGCTGCAACCTGTCTACACATCATACGAAGAGAGAAATCACTGGAGAAGACATTATGGGTGGAAGAATAGAAGGAACAAGGCGAAGAGGAAGACCAGCAATCCGATGGCTTGATACAACCAAAATAGTGGAGAAGACCCTGTTGGACCTATCTAGCCGGAGAACACCCTAGTGGAGCTGATCAACCTATCTAGGAAAACACGAGGACAGGGTTTATTTTCTATTTTTCTTTTCAAATTAATTATGGACACACACTTCACTCAAAAAAGTGTGCGTTTAAGCCCAGGGCGAACTGATCAAACACTGCACATGGCTCGCACTGGGCCAAGCACCAACTGTACCTAACGACAACAATGCTCACTCCATGTAAGGCTGCTTTCACATCAGCGTTTTACGCTGATCGCGGCAGTTGCGGTGAAAAAAACGCAACTGCCGCGATTACCGCATAACGGCCGCACTTGCAGTTCACTTGCAGCAAGCCCCATACAATGTCTATGGGGCTTGCGGCAAGTGCGGTATCGGCACTTGCGACAGGTGCGGCTGTGAAAAAAATGCGGCATACCGCGATTTTTTCGTGGCTGCACCTTCCACAAGTGCCGATACTGCACTTGCCGCACCTGACGCAGGCCCCATAGACATTGTGTGGGGCTTGCCGCAAGTGTGCCGCGATCGCGGCCGTTATGCGGTAATCGCGGCAGTTGCGGTTTTTACACCGCAACTGCCGTGATCAGCGTAAAACGCTGATGTGAAAGTACCCCAAAGCACCCAAACACCAAACCTGAACAGGTTTGTTTAACACCGGCAAGTTCGATGACCTGAGGATATGCCACGCACAGCGATAACAACGACCTGACCCAATTGCAGTTCACAATGGAAAAACTTTCTGATGATTTTTTTTCATATTTTGCCTACGTGTGACGATAAAGAGATGCATGCTGAGATTTAATCTGTAGAAAGCAGGAAGTATCAGCCTAATATGAGGCTGTGTGAAAACTGCAAGATTTCAGTAATCGTTTTAAAACACAGGAAGTGAAATAAGGAAAAAAATATGTTTAACATAAACTGATTTAAAGAGTCAGTAATTTTCTGTAACAAATGAATCATCACAATATGTAAAACACTATAGTCAAGCCTATATAATAAGCTATTAAGCAAGATAACATTAATACAGTATTACTGTAGATGCTGAATGATTATCATCGCTTATTTCTCGACTTTTGTTCCCGGCTATAGAGAATATATAAAATCACTTAACCATTGTATCATTGAAAAGCAATAGCGCTTGAAAGTTATCACCGCACTTTATGCCATGACTGGAGCTGTGGATTGCAATCACTCTCGCTGTCACTGCCTCGGTTCAGACCACATCATTGCTAATTTTCTTTCCCATCGATCTCCTAAAGTTCCTGCAGTTTTATTTGTTTTATCACCAGACCGTCATATTACTTTGAATTCTGTTGACTTTGACAAGAGCCATACAGGCAGAAAGAAGATGATGTTGGGAAATGATTTTAACGGTTTTGATTATATAACCATTATAAAGCCAGACAGGACCATTAGAGACAGAGGCTCCTTAAGCAAGTACGGCCAATATTAGCAGGAGGAAATTGCTGCATTTTAATATAAAGCTTAACAGCAGATAAGAGATTATGGGTTTTTTTTTGGTCAAAGCGGTTTACAATTTTCTTAGACGTTGGCCATCTTCAGCACACGCCCCAAGTCAAGCTTTAGCGAAATGACATACATTAGATAGAGAGCAATAATTGAAATCTCAATTTTTGACTACGAAAGTTGAAATCCAGCTTGACTTATACAAAAAAGAGCTGCCTGTATGAGCACATTTCAGATTTTGAACAATTATTAAAGAGTGAATAAAGTTAGGTACCCAGCGCTAACTTTTTACCTCTCAGACTATGGCATTAAAGTGATCAAGACAGCAACGTGATACGAGCGCAAAAACAGCCACTAAGATTTTATCTATGTTTAAAGGTGTGCATACCCATATTTAACACGTTAGTTTTGTAGTAAATTTTAATCATTTTTATGTGATTTGTACCACTGTATCATAGGCATTAGTGTGTACATATATTTTCAATAAAGGTACCCCATTTGGAAAGGGTAAAGAAAATACATAGGAGTCTGATTTAATGCCATAGCCTGAGAGGTAAAAAGTTATGGCTACTTTACACGTCCCGATATCGGCGTCCAACTCCGATAAAAAGTCACGTGGTTCGTGTGTTGGCCCCGATATCGTTCGTGCGTTGTATGGTGTAAATGTCCAATACGATGCAAGAACGATGCCAAAACGATATCAGGGAAGAAATGAGCAGCCTCTCCAACTGCCCGATATTGGATGGACGATCTGGCAGGATCGTGCTGTGTGAAAGCCCAACAATGATGTGGAGTACAACTTCCCCTATCCTGTCCCATGTTAAATGGTCGTTCCTGGGTCGGCCGTACAAGGGGCCGTACACATCGCAGTTGCGTAGGCTGCCGATATCGCGCTGTGTAACATCTCCTATGCGATCTTGGAATTCTGCCCAAAAATTGCGCGCTCCCACGTCGTTGTATCCAACATCGGACCGATGTTGGGACGTGTAAAGTGGCCATTAGCGCTGGGTACCTAACTTTATTCACTTACATATATACACAAAACTGGGAGGACACAATCACATTGTAACCCTCCAGGCCCCATAGCAGCAACGCACCGGCCACCACCGGTATACCTTAATAAAAGCCAGCTCCGGTGTATACCTATAAATTATTAAAGAGTCATTATGGGAGGTTTTCTGAAATAACTCTACAAGATAAAAGGTGGCATTGTTTACTACCTAGGTAGGCTCTATAACAATACTCAACCAGATTTAATTTTTATTCTGGGATTTAATTCTCCATTAAAGATATGGACACTTTTTAGGGCAATGTTTACATTTTGTCATTCTTCGTGAAGGGGCAAAACAGCTCATGGAGAGACAGAAGGGAAGGGTACTACTGCTACTGGGAATAGACAGGAGGGGTAAACCCTGACATCTACCCTAGGCAACCCTGAGCTCCCTGACATCTCTAAACTGGTTCTTTTACCCCATGTGGCCATCATATTACTAACCCAAGCTCAGCCCTGACTAATGCGCAGGATAGCAGGAACACTAGTCATGCTGTATAATAATAAGAGATAGGAAATAAGTCAGACAAGAGTAAAAGAAACTTCCAGACAGCTACTTTCAGGAATGAGATCAAAGTGACTTTTCTTTCCACAGTTGACACCTCCACACCAATACCAAGGTATAGCAAGCTATCAATGGCAATTTCTCAAGCTAAGAGGCAAGTACTTATACCAGAAGGGAATGGATACACAGAACAGCTGAGATAGGCTGGGACTGAAAGGGTAAGGAGACAAAACAACAGCTTTAACCCTTCCATCACCAGCACCAGGGAAATCTGCTCAACATAAAGGGGAACTCCAATGAGAAAAAACTTTTTAGCTCAGTCCCTGATCTGCCACATGAGATCAGTGATTGCTGCTACATGATGAAGAAGAGCTGTGCACTGCAGTTCTAGGATCTATAGATCTCTTAAAATTCAATAAAATCCTCTGCTCTTCAGCTCTGACCCCCCTCATGGGACAGAGAATGTTCACCCTGGCAGCTTCATGTAGGAGCAGAAAGTAGGAGGTGTGTCAGGGGCGTGGATGCTGGGAGCTGCAGGATCATCCTACATTCCAGCCCCCTCACACTTCTGTATAGGGAGAGGCCGTGGCCACTGACCCCATGCTCACATTACAATCCAGTCCCTGAGATACCATGCTATGTGAAAGGGGAGTCCAGGTTTGAAACAGCAATCATGTCACTAAGCAGATAGAAATACATTCTGTGATCCTCTGCTGTATGACGATGCATAATGTGTGCTGTTATTTTGAGGCTAAGAGCACAGGTAAAGCATTACACTGATCGATTCAGCTCAGCATGGTCTCCCCTTCCCCACAGTAACATGGTAGTTTCCAATCCCTCCAACTTTCAATGGATCATCATCACTCCTCGCTGGAATGTAGGATGATCCTGCAGGCCCTAGGGTCCACACCCCTGACACACCTTCTGTTCTCTGCTGCTGCATGAAACTCTCAGGCTGAAATTTCATGTTCCCGAGAGAAGGGGGCGAGATGAGGAGCAGATATAATTTTATTGAATTATAAGCGATCTATAGAACCTAGAACTGCAGTGTGCTTTGCTTCATCATGTAGGAGGGCAGGGACAGGACTAAAAAGTTTTCTCTCTCCGGAGTTCCCCTTTAGCAGCAAAGCAGATAAACCAGTGCAGACTTGCATTAGCCATGCTCTGCGACCTTCTGACCCACAGAATAGGAGAGGCTACTCTTTGTTATGGTAGTCTCATGACATATTTCTTATGGTAGTCTCATGACATATGTTAAGTGAATCTGTCAGCTCCATGGGCAAATACATTTGAGTGGAATTAATGTAACTAAAATTTTACAAAAATCTGCATCTGCCAAAATGTGGATTTTTTAGGAATTGGCTTCCACCTGGAATCAGCAAATAGGCGGCCATTTTTTCTGAAAACTAGAATGCCATCAAAATGTAAAAAAAAAACCCTTACACTCACCGCTTACCGCTCACCTCTCCGGCCGGCCCCTATGCATCAGTCATCTGGTGCTCGTTGCATTTGCAGATCATCATCGCTAGATCATAAAAAGAGACAATACATTTGTAAATCAAATTTATTGGATAAATCTGCACAAGGCACATTCAAATTGTGCCTGATCCTCTCATTTCTACTGGAAGCACTAACGGACTGTTCAAACCAAGCTCAGGTGTACTGTGCACCTTTGACGTAGCTGAGCAGTTCAGTGCATCTTCTGACATAAATAATGTCCAGCCATCTCAGCCTTCCTCTGGCTCCTGTAGAATCAGAACTTTCAATTTTTGCAGGACAAATGGATGGAAAAGGTTAATCCACACTGCCATAGAAATGAAGACATAAAATGGAGATCCTAGATAATGGTTTGTTGTCTACGTGTTTCAGAGAAAAAAAAAGTCCTTCCTTGGGGCAGTCATGAAATATATGGAGAAGTGGGAGGGTATCTGAACTGTTTGGCCACACCAAGGGTGCACTTAGTGATTGTGCTTGGTTTGAACAGTCATTTTGTGCTGACAGATTCCCATTTAAGTGCATGTATTTTGGACTAAAAATATATTTGTTTTTTCATTAAGCACTTTTTTTACTGTTTGTGTCCTTTAGCCTTTGTGTTGGGCTGGGGTCAGACGACGATTGTATCAAAATGCCTGGACTGGCTGGCGGCTCCCCTGACCCGAGCATGACAGCTTCATGAATGTCAATGCAGCTGTCATGCTCTGGTCAGGGGAGCCGTCGGCCAGTCCAGGAATTTTGATGCGATCGCTGTCCGTGTAATATGGCCGTCTGATCCACTGGTGTTCCTTCTCTATCACGCTCTCTGTCCCTTGCTCTGCTGCCCTGCATGGATCCTGCTTGTTAGACTAGGCCCGTCGAGATATATGGGATCTCCTTACCCAACTCATTCTAGCGCTTCTGGTGGGGACCATGCTTGGTGTAGGGCGGTTGGATCGTGCTCCTAAGAAGTCATCGACCACTCCGGGTTTGAGGTTCAGGGATTTAGCCAGCTGAGCCACGTCAGAGCCGGTACTCCTTTTTGGACTGGGCTAGAGTATTTGGTTACTCTTCTTTTCTTGGCCCCTTTCTCTTCTGGGTCACCAGGTTGAGGTGCCCTCCCTGTTAGCTTCACTTCTGCTGTTCTGTAGCTCTCCAACTTTGCTTCATCTGCTGCTTCTCACTCCTCTCACTCATTTCTAACCAACTCCTTGCTGCTTTCCCCACTTGCTTTATCACCTAGCCACTCCTCCCACCAGGACCGGTTACCCTAGTATCGGGCATCTGATTGGTCCTCTATCACTAGATGTTAGCATGTGGTGCTAGAGCCTCAGGCTTATACAACTCATTACCAAAACAAAGCATACTGCACCTTCAGTCAGGGGTGCAGTACCCTTTTGCAGCGCGCTCTTAGCGGGGCGCTACATATACTGTCTATTGCTGGCTACAGAATGAGTTAACTGAAATTCCTTCAGTGAGCTCATTTTAATGGGAAAGTTTGTAACCTTTATATCTGCCTTTTATAGAGGTCCTGTAAAAGACAAGGTGTTGGAAGTTCTGTAATATATTACATTGTCAGCAAAATGTAAAAATAAACCTGCAAAGGGGTGCAAATTTTTAATCTGCAACATGGTAATACAAATCTCACCCTTCACATTGTAAATGTAAAAATTCCATGCAAATCCACTATGAACATAAACAGATTTTGTGATGGATTTTGATGCACATTTTCTGCAGATCAGTTGCAAAATCCTCAGAAAGAAATCAGAAGCTGTTCATTTGTATGTGTGCACGTACCCTTATATGTGAGCGCCAAGCATATTATCTTGATTGCCACCCCAGGGTCTCTAATTGTTCTTAATGTTGTGACTTTTCTCTGATCATAACATGTAAAAACCTCTCCTCGACACTTGATGATTTTCCACTGCTTGGAATGTGACTGTGTCCTGCCAGCCCCGATGTATTAGTATTCCGCTGGCAGCGAGCTCTAGGTTGGGAATTTTAGTTATTTATTTATTTTTGTGTCCATAACCAGAGGGAGCAATCACACTGAAGCGGTTTTCCGGCTATAAACCAGCCAACATAATTGGTTTTAATTTTAATTTTTGTAATGGCTTTAAATTAATAGGAGCAGCTGCTGTCACAGTGTGTGGGTGTCCTTTTCCAGAAGGCAGAGCGCAACAAAAAAAATAATAATAAAGAAGGGGGGAAAAAGTAAATAGTGCACTGGGTAGGACAATAAAGGTTAATTCAAAAGCCAAGCCATGTCTTTGGTTTTGCCGAAAGCAGAAAGGAAGATCTGAAATAGACATGCATCCGCCTCCTCCTTAATTCAGGATAAGATCAAAATCTTATTAGCTGTCACTACTGCTGCCGGTATCAGAGCACCAAACTCACTGTCTCCCCATGACTCACTCAAATAGATTAGTGGTCACAAAGTGCTCGGAGAGATAAGAGTACATTAGCCAGGAAAAAATATCCTAATAACAAAAAAATCCTAATATCATTATTTTTGGAACTTGTGGTCTGAAGAGAGACTCAGGGGATCCTACCATTGACGAGTTACCTACCAAGCATTGTGCTCCGCATCTTCTAGTAACAAACAATGTGGCTTCAAGGAAAGTTATCATGTCAAGGAGAGGGAAGTTAAAGGAACGGATTTCTCTCTAATGTTCTGGTTCAGAAATCAGTGGTTATCCTGTGCTGTAATGTCTGTATACTTTTTTTCTTCATCTCCTCCCAGGAAATGTGGTATGATCAGACCATGTCCCTGTATGGTCAGACACATCCATTACACAGTACATAGCAGGGACACATATATAAGATTATCTCAGAACAGGAGATGTGGTATGATCAGATCATGTCCCTGTATAGTCAGACACATCCATTACACAGTGCATGGCAGGGACACATATATAACATTATCTCAGCACAGGAGATGTGGTATGATCAGACCATGTCCCTGTACGGTCAAGCATATCCATTACACAGTACAAAGCAGGACCCATATATAAGATTATCTCAGCACAGGAGATGTGGTATGATTAGACCATGTCCATGTACGATCAGACACACATCCATTACACAATACAAAGCAGGGACACATATATAAGATTATTTTAGCACAGGAGATGTGGTGTGATCAGACCATGTTCCTGTACGGTCAGACACATCCATTACACAGTACATAGCAGGGACACATATATAAGATTATCTCAGCAAAGGAGATGTGGTATGATCACACCATATCCCTGTACGGTCAGACAAATCCATTACACAGTACATAGCAGGGATACATATATAAGATTATCTCAGCACAGGAGATGTGGTATGATCAGACCACGTCCCTGTACAGTCAGACATATCAATTACACAGCACATAGCAGGGACACATAAGTGGCGCTCCTCTGGCGGGACGCCACAGGGAGGTACTGCATCCCAAACAGAAGGTGTAGTGCCTCCATAGTCACAGGTAGAGGGGGAAGTTACAGAGTCTGTAACTAAAACCACAAGATCCCAATCACTGCCACCCTAGCACCAGGGACTGTATATTCAGTAGGTCGCAAGGGACCCTGTGGGCATGACAGGGGGGCACCTTTAAACTGAGAGGTGACCCAGACAACGAAGGGGACACTCCAAGACCTGGAGAGTCCAAGTCAATACCGGTAAACTGGAACCGAGGCGGTTTGTTAAGGTTCATCCCAAACTGCTGACCGGCAGTCTGTGGACCTGAGAGGGAGAAGGAGGGGCGAGTTCAGTTACAGGCAGAACTTACCCCAAACCACAGTAAACAGTGACAGAGGAGGCCTCACAACTCTCCAAGGTGAAAGTCCCAAATTGCATCGAAGACCTGGTTACTTCTCTGAACTGTACCTGTTACCCGTCATCAGTAAAAGGTACCGAAACAAAGACTACTGTGTGTGTGTGTGTGTGCCTGCTTACCCGCCGCTACCCACAGCAATGACTGCAGAGACTCTACTACGACTCCCCTCATCCATCCCCGCTGCCCTGAGGTAAAGCTCCACCAGTGGGGAGCTGTACTACACTGAGCTGCACCTCCATCACCTCAGCGGCCGGCCGCAGCACTGGTAAACACATTACCAGGAACTACAGGTGGCGTCACGTTACCAATTCCCCTTATCCCCCACCATTCCCTGCCATTGCAGGACCAGGGCGTTGCCATCAACCCCGGTACCTGAGTACCCCCTACCCTGTCGACCGCCTCAGATGTTCCTGGTGAGACAAGTCTCATGCGAGTGTCTGACATACACCTTGCATCTTGTATCCCTTCCCTTACTCAAATTTCCAAACTTTTTTCACCACGCAATTAAAACAACTGTACATGTTAGGTATGTGCATAATCACACTGACCTGTAGAATCATACTGCCTCGTCAATTTTATTGTATAGTGAACATCAGGGGCGGACATGTCATTGATGCAACCTGTGCGGTCGCACAGTGTCCCTAGAGGTCAGGGGCTCATTTGTACCTCCAAAGTAAATGGAATTGTGCATTATAATTAGCTCTTTGACTTCAAAGGGCCCATGTATTGTTCTCACACAGGGGCCCTCTTCCGTCTGTGTCTACCGGTGGTGAACATGGTAAATAATAAAAACAAAACAAAAAACAATTGTGGAATTGCACTTTTTTTGCAATTTCACTTGGATATTTTTTCTGCTTTCCAGCACATCACGTGATAAAATTAATGGTGTCATTCACAAGTACAACACGTCCTGCAAACAACAAGCCCTATAGGACTATGAGGATGGAAAGATAAAAATTGGGGTTAAAGAATTTTGTAATAAAATAAAAAATAGGATACATTGATCTCATGGGTTTTGGATTATTGAACTTGACTTTGTACTATGTTGTTTCCACTTTTGAATGACTGTGTTTGTCTTTGAACTGCTACCTAACGTGTCCACAGCTTTTTTCACTTAATAAATAAGATTTTCTTTTCACTGCGGTATTGAGAACTGTTAAGACAGAAAATGCCTCCGAGTCACACGTATGACAGACAAATATTTAAGCCAGATGGCCTGGGAACCAGACTTGCACATTTTCGCCAGAGGCAGGCATAGAGCCGGTGTCATGATGGGTAATAAAGCAGATGTTTAACTTCTGCACTGAAAGGTAAAATAAATTGAAGATAAAGGTCTTAGAGGGGCTGAAATACAGAAGCATTTTCACACTGCCCAACATCAGAAAAGTACATTTTCAGAGGTATAAATTGTAATAAGAAAAAAAACACTAAAGGCACAGGACTGGCGGATCACTGAAGTGTCTAACTATTCCTCTTGATTAATTGTCAACCAAAAGACTAAAGAGAAGAATTTAAATAGTTCCAAAACAATGGAAAAATGTTCTCCTCCAGAAGGAAGTAATCTGACTTTCAAGAACCATTGATAAATGGATATTCTGTAGGTCAACGCTCAATCCTTAAAGAGCCTTAACATAGCGTAATGTCAGCAGTCTTTAATTGGAATTTGTAATGCTTACAACAGTTGATGGGTTAACCAGCAGGTCTGAAGAGCAGTAGATGCAGATTTCTTATGTGTGTAAAATGAAAACAAAAAATGAAACAAAGCATAAAAGTTTCCCAGGTTTCCCCACCTTCATAGAGTGGCCATTTTACAGACTAGAAAACAAGAGAACAACACAAAGTGAGAATATACCTTATAATAATAATAATAATCCTTATTTATATAGCGCCAACATATTCCGCAGCGCATTACAATTCAAAGGTTCATATACAAACAGTCATAAGTAACAGTTAAAAAAAACTCATAGGAGCTTACAATCTACAATGAAGTGGGGGTGACACAGAGTACACATGTTTATTTACAATGATGGTCCAGCCAATTTGAGGGAATGGGGAATAGAAAGTTATATAGAAAGCTATTAAGAGCTGGCCATGGGCTAAAGACTATTGAAGCAATAGCAGACTGGAGATTTGCTTGTCAATTTAAGTTACACAATTTGAGGCAAAAGTGGATGTACCAGAGTGTCATTTCTAGTCTGGTTTCATAGACTATGATATAATCAAGTCTACATTACCATTCAATGTCCTGCATCTGGTTGGGGGGTTGTGAGTCTTTTGTTCTTCTCTGTAAGGGGCCTCCTGGATACACACCTTTGCAGAATGGCTGGAGACTACATTGAACTTTTATTACTCATTGAATTGAATGTACCTGATGGTTAAGGGGGTTGGGTGTGCTTATCTTTGCCCAACTAGGAAGCTGATTCCAAGAAAAGGCAGCAAAGAAGACACATGCTTGAGGGAGGTTAGTTGTTGGTGTGAATTGGGAGGGATAGGATCAGTGCTGAGGCCAGGCCCTGAGGTTTATGGATGGACTATGGAGATTGAACCTGGATACATGTGCTATGGTCGTATACGTGTTACTGTCGTGATAGCTACCTTCTGGATTTTAGGAAGCTTCCTAAAGACTAATCTTGACGACTTAACCTGTATACACGTGGTACGGCCGTGATATCTGCCTACTGGAATTTAGGAACTAAATTAAGGACTATTGTTGTTGGCTGGTTTCTGATCTTGTGGTTTGGGGACATTGCAATGTGACCATCTACCTAGTGTTGTAATATCATGTACAGATACAAATAAAAATTGTGGTATCATTAACCAGCCTAGGTGATTATTACACAACTTCAGATCTTCACATAAGTAAATAGTAGTATGTAAATAATATAAGGTACTTGGTTAACACTGTTTGATCAAATGTGTAAAATCCATCCCACCATGACAAGGAGTACCCAGTCGGGATGGTCCTACTCTAGTATAAAAACCTTACCAGGGGCAGTAATGCCTTGTTCTTCTCTGCCCTTATTCACATTAATGTGACTGTTTTTCTTACTGTTTTAGTCACCGAGGAGATTTGTGAGCATTTCCAAGAATTTGGAGAGGGGTTTGTTTCATGAAGAAAATCAATATCCATATTCCTTCTTAGATTAATAGATGTTTTAGCATGAAAGGCAGTGGATATGCATGCCTCCCTGCCTACCACAACAGATGATGGCCTGGAATTAGAAAAACCTGTAATGATTGCCTGATCTAAAAAAAGAGTTGTATTCATGAGACCCACCAAAAACCTTGATTGTTCCATATTCTTTAAAGGGAACCTGTCACCTCCAAAAAGCCACCTAACCTATAAAAACATGTCCCTGCATCATCCTATAACCATTCTCACAATCCTTTTGTCGGCTAAATGCTGGCTGTAAAAGTACCAAAAAAACGTTTTTATACTCACTCATTATCCATTATAATGAGTAGGGACCATATTCCTTAGCCCTCAGGGCGTGTTGCTTTGCTGCCTCCTCGTCAGAGGATCACGCCCTAGGCAGGCCCTGCCTGCTTTGCACAACCGCTGTCTGGGCATGTAATGACGCGAATCGCGTCATTTCCGGATTGGGTGACGTCAGTATACCCACGTCGCTCGTCCGGCTTCAAGCAGGAGGTGACAGGTTCCCTTTAAAAGCTGTATTTCAGACTTACAACAAATTGTGGGGTATTGGTTTGTCTTTTGGTCCAAAACACTTAAGCTTGTGAGCCACTACACGGCTCCCCACATCTCACAAGTCCTATCCACTAAATTCTTATCTAAAGTGAGCAAAGGACACAAATAGAAAATTACTTTTCTTACCACAGCAGATTCAGGTCTGGAGACCATTACACTCAGTGCTGAGTGCAGCTTTGCCCAGGTTATAACTGAAGGCATCATGAATGCAAGACGCCAGCCCCAATCACTAGCAACCTCCTTTCTCACAGAGGGAGTGACCACTGGTTGTCCTGCAAACAGAATGGGACTCATATAGGGCGCTGTTCACACAGGTTCCCTTTAAAAGCTGCATTTCAGACAGCATAGATAAAGTCCGTCAGCCAATGCTGAAAGGAACCTGACATGAGAACCTGTCAGACATTAACCTATCAGCGTTTCAGAGAAAACATATTTTGAAAATACATCCAGGGACCATACATCTGTAATGACTAGTCCCAGGCCAGTTGCTATGGCTTCTCTTTGCCCCATTGCCTTAAGCTGACAACTCTTTTCTTACATGTGTTTGTATAGTTAGCGACCTATTAGTCTAGGAGAGCAGAGGAGGGAGAAGCACAGAGACTGACCTTAGACTAGTCTTCTGAGACACGAAGCTCAGGCCAATAGAGATGTGCAGATCGATCAGTGGAGGATCAAGTTTGGGTCAAATTTTCTAAAATTCAGTTTACATGTGAATTCAAATATTTTGAGAATCAATTCATGATTCGCCTAAAAAGAAAATGTTCTCAGCAGCATTTCCCACATTGGAGAGGCATCAGGAAGTGGGCTATGCGAGCTTTCCCATAATGAACAACAGTTATGACATCACATCCTAGTTTATGAAGCAGATTATCATACCTTGTACAGTGATGGTCAGTACACCACTGCGCCATCGAAGATCAGAGGTTTCCAGTGGAGCACAGTCAAGCTCCACAAGACGACAGCTGGATTCTCTCTCTCTTCTACCATTTCCAATATTGAGATCCTACCATCAAAGTGCCAAATCTAATACTAAATGCACACACAGGATACAAGGAACCTCAATTATAGGGATGGGTGTATAAAGT
Organism: Allobates femoralis; assembly: GCA_033576535.1. Classification (NCBI taxonomy): domain Eukaryota; kingdom Metazoa; phylum Chordata; class Amphibia; order Anura; family Aromobatidae; genus Allobates; species Allobates femoralis. The sequence goes on from JARQOC010000007.1 coordinate 160,070,089, forward strand.
AAAATTGTTATAGTTTAGCTAGTGAGTGGAGAGTAAGAGTCATAAAACAAGGTATCATGCATGTCTAGATAGGAAGTGTCACCAGACAAGGGAATGTTTGAAGAACAAATTAGAGTAATTATCCCGGATCCTTTGGATCAACGCTGGTTACGTGAGGAATACAAGGTTACACGGGTAGTGCTGCCCATCATTTTTGTAATACCAGCCAGGACTCATTGACAACGCACCCTGGGAAGCAATTGTTTCCTACAGTATGTGTGTAGAGTGGACTTCTACATAGACTTGGGCAAACAGGTTGTCAGTGTGCCTGCGTAGAAGGAACCTTTGTCTAACGGTAATCCTGGTTGTTCCTGTGGACGGTTCCCTGAGTTTGGTATAGGGCTGGTGCTGTGGAGAGACTATATAAATTTGAGGCAAAGCACAATGTTGTTGAAAGGACGGCATGAGAGATTTAAGTTACCAGAGCCGTAGGAGCAGTGTGCACTAAATTCTATTACAGTATTTGCGCCGAAATATGTAACATCCAAGAATTGTGCCCGTGATGTCTTTATTCAGTGGGAGTCACATGTTAATGCAAGTATAAGACTGGTCAGAAAGACAACCATTACCAAGGAGACAGCTGGGGCAGGAGCAGCCATGCCGGACGTGCCTCACCATTGACTACCTAGGACCCCTATCGCCAGCGCCTCTACACTTGTGCGATAGTTGATTGTCAAATCAATGGGACACACAATTCTCCATTCTCACGGAGTGTCATGGCCTATTTTCAAGAAAAATTCTGGCCCAAGCAATGAGACCCACATCTGTCAGGCATTTATGGTATTACTGTCCCACATGGGTGCGCCCCTGTAAGACTTAACTGGTTACTATGTACTGAGCGTATGAGATAAGAAATGTCCTCAGAACCGGTCTCCTTTGTTTGGCTCAGTCCCTGCTTTCTGCTTACAAGGATAACTATGTCTGGAAGCTACAGTATGCATTACGCAGGCAGATAAATGGAAGGTGACGAATAAAATTAAAGCGTTCAGTGCCAATTTTCTAAACCAATATTTACATTCCTAACGCTGCTGGGTTACAACCTGCGCTTCCCCCGTCATGACTGAAAACCACACGATCTGCTGACTCAGAGGAGAGCCAACCTGACTATTAAACACAGCAAAAAACAAATCAAAATCTCCTTTATTCAGCAAGTCTGTGCATTTTACACCAAGCTTATGGGAATATTCCTAGTAAAACGCGCCACCGGCATCCAGTCATTGTAAATGCATCCACAGTAATACATGACCTCGTTATCAGGGTGCTCATTAAGATGATGATATTTTATGTCTTTGGAGATGAATTAACATTTGTAGTGTGATCATTTTGTGTAAGAAAATGCAATTTGGGAAAGGGAAGTATTGGGGAAAGGGAAGTATTTACAAGGGATAACCTTGTTACGTCACCTGTGATTAGTCTGGACAGGGTGACCAGTGCTGCTGTGGGACAACTGGGGCCGATGGAACAGCAGCCTTGATGGTATTGCTCCCCACAGGTAGAGCGTGGACCCACGGTCAGTGGGAAAAGTCTATAAAGTCTATAGTGATGGTGACAGTGTTGGTGCAGCAGTGCAGGAGGGCGTGGATAATAACTAGAGGAGACCAAGGTTGTAGTTCTTTACCTTTACTTTGAGATCACTCAAGTACACCCAGCCAGGTACTGTGCTCCTCCGTGGCACATCCTGGCCAGCTCTCAGATTATACGGGGCCACTTCAACAAGACGCTGACTCACCTTGGCCGGGACTCCGGTTTAGACAGGCGATGCTTCCTTCCTCCTTGTCACGGGTGGACCGCGCCTGCCGGTAGTGGGGCCCGGTGTAGTGCAGATCAAAAGGGTTGAAGACGTCTTGGTGGAACAGATTAAAGGGGTTTTTAATTTATTCGTGACGCCACCTATGAGTAGTTTCGGTAAGGACTACCGACGCTGCGGAATCTCCGGGGGATGGACAGCAGCAAGATGTTACGCTCCCCACAGGCTGAGCGGTGATCCCCGGAGGCTGGAGCTGCTCAAGATGTTGTGCGGCAGCTGCGGTTACCTTGTAGTGCGGACAGACAGTTCATAAGGAAGCACGGACACAGAAAGTCTCTGCAACGGGTCTTTACTGTAACCAGCAGGCAATACATGGCATACAGTGGTTGGGTAGTAGACCAGGTGGACTCAGCAGTGATGGTGTCTCTTATAAATCCGCAGTGTTCCTCCATTCTAACTACCGTATATACTCGCGTATAAGCCGAGTTTTTCAGCCCAAAATTTGGGCTGAAAAGTCCCCCCTCGGCTTATACGCGAGTATATACGGTATATGAAAAAAAATAAAAAATACCGCAGCAGCCCCGGAGGTATACAGGCCCCCCATCAAGTTCCAGGGCCCCCCTTGCGCGCCAGCCTGTAAGGTAAATTCATACTTACCGGTGTCCAGTCGCGCCGCCCGCAGCTGCCGACATGACGATTCCGGGCTCCATTCAGCGTCTTCCGCATTTCCTGTAGTCGCGGGCAATGACGTCATTGCCCGCGACTACAGGAAGCCGCGGGAAGACGCTGAATGGAGCCCGGAATCGTCATGTCGGCAGCTGCGGGCGGCGCGACTGGACACCGGTAAGTATGAATTTACCTTACAGGCTGGCGCGCAAGTGGGGGGGGGCCCTGGAACTTGATGGGGGGCCTGTATACCTCCGGGGCTGCGGCTGTATACAGCCCTGGGGCTGCGGCTGTATACAGCCCTGGGGCTGCTGCTGTATAAAGCCCTGGGGCTGCGGCTGTATACAGCCCTGGGGCTGCGGCTGTATACAGCCCTGGGGCTGCTGCTGTATACAGCCTTGGGGCTGCTGCTGTATACAGCCCTGGGGCTGGGGCTGCTGCTGCTGTATACAGCCCTGGGGCTGGGGCTGCTGCTGCTGTATATACCTCTGGGGCTGCATATGGGGCTGCATATACCTCTGGGGCTGCATATACCTCTGGGGCTGCATATACCTCTGGGGCTGTATATACCTCTGGGGCTGCATATACCTCTGGGGCTGCATATACCTCTGGGGCTGCATATGGGGCTGCATATACCTCTGGGGCTGCATATACCTCTGGGGCTGCATATGGGGCTGCATATACCTCTGGGGCTGCATATGGGGCTGCATATACCTCTGGGGCTGCATATACCTATGGGGCTGCATATGGGGCTGCATATACCTCTGGGGCTGCATATGGGGCTGCATATACCTCTGGGGCTGCATATACCTCTGGGGCTGCATATGGGGCTGCATATACCTCTGGGGCTGCATATGGGGCTGCATATACCTCTGGGGCTGCATATACCTATGGGGCTGCATATGGGGCTGCATATACCTCTGGGGCTGCATATGGGGCTGCATATACCTCTGGGGCTGCATATGGGGCTGCATATACCACTGGGGCTGCATATGGGGCTGCATATACCTCTGGGGCTGCATATACATCTGGGGCTGCATATGGGGCTGTATATACCTCTGGGGCTGCTGTATACTACCACTGGGGCTGCTGCTGTATACTACCACTGGGGAGGCTGCTGTATACCTCACTGCTGGGGGTTGTATACCTGTGCTGGAGTCCACCCTCGGCTTATACGCGGGTCAATAAGTTTTCCCAGTTTTTGGGGGCAAAAGTAGGGGGGTCGGCTTATACACGAGTATATACGGTAATTGGTTGCCAGTGTCGCCCAGGAATACCAGGTCGGGTACGGGGAGGCTGCTTCAATGCCCTATCCATGATGTACGTTCTGGATGTTTTGGGGAGCCTTGGATCCCTCAGTGGGTACACCGCTGTTTAGACGACTGGAAGTTGGCTGGTGGTGGGGTGCTCCTGTAAAGCTGCTCCTCCACGCTTCTGGTTCGCGTAGCAGAGGTAAACTGCTGCCAGCTTCGGTACCAGTGAACCGGCTGTGAGTTGTGGGCACGGGAGTCTTTTGGGAACCCGTGTGAATAATGCCCAATCCCGGTAGTTAAGGCCTCAGGTGCTGACACCTGACCGGTGACGGCCCAGGGGCCCGCACGGGGTGCGGAGCCCCCACTCCTCTCCAAGTTCTGTGTTCTAGGCTCTGCTCTAGATTCCAGACTCCTTCTGTTCTGTTCTCTAGGCTATTGTGTTGTGTTCTACTACACTTCCCTAACACTCCACCCACCAGGACCTAGGATTGGCCCTCTGTTCTAGGTGATGCATGCAGGGTTGGATTTCTAAGTTAACCAGATCATTGCTGAGTCAGAGAATATTGCGGCTGCATTTATGGCTGTAATACCCTTTTGTGACGCACTCGTTGCGGGGCGCCACACTGCCTTTCGTGAACCTTTCCTGGCTGACTCACCACACTGGCTACTCTCCTGCCTGCATTTTTGTGGGCAGAGTCCCAATCCAGTGGCCACAGGCCTTGTCGGGCGACACTCAAGGTCCGCTGGAACTAGGTCTGGCCACCTTCTCGGCAAGTATCTACGGTCTTTGGCCACTGTACCTGCAGACACAGTGGCCTCCGTTTTTTTGGCTGAGGCATGCAGCACTTCCACCAGTGTGGGGCTGGTCCCCTTCTGCGACCTGGTCCCTCCACTTACCAGTGACTGGTAGTGGATTCGGGACGCCACAGCTGGTTCCTCCACTCCCATGCCACCTAGGACCACTTCCCTCCTGTCCTGAGACAAGCCGGATGGTGGCTCCAGTCCCAAGGACATCTCCTGACATCTGACTCCGTTCTTGCTGTTTCTTACTACTCTTCTAACCCACTGACCCACCCCCTCTACCTCTTCCCTCCTCCATCCAGCAGATGAGGTCTGTGCTCTCCCGCTGGAGCAGTATCGCCCTCAGTCTCCTGGCCTGGAGTTGGGTGGTGTTGGGTGTAAGTGAATGTGTCTTGACTAGGCACCCCTCTCACCTGAGAGCGGTAACACCACACCTGTGGAGTAGGTGCAATGTTACTGTGGGAACCAGTCCGCAGGACCGCCACACTGTCAGTAATGCCTAGTGAGGGATCCAAGAGGGCAGTGCATGGCAGTAGGTTTCATTGTGCCTCCTCATGTCATACTCCAGGTATATTAGGTTTGTCATGTGTGTTCCTTTAAGATTTTAATATTTCAACAAATAAGTTTTATTGAAGGGAATCTGTCATTTGATTTTTGTCATCTCTTCTGACAGAAACATAAAGTAGGCAAAGAGAGTCGGAAACCAACAATGTATCACTGGCTGCAGCTGTTCTATCACAATCAAAGAATTTAGTTTTAAGCATATAGCTGGGAGAGCTGCCCCTGCTTATCAGACTGCCCTGCTTGTGAGTTCCTAGTCCTGAAATGTTAATCACAGGGTAATAAACACTTTAGTATAGGTAAACAATAGCTCAAACACTGATTAGAGAGGCACTGTTGCTCTTTGTTTTTTAACTCTTAAAGAATACTGTCCTTACCTGGATACGGCAATTTGGGGAGATTTTTCTCCCCGGACACACAAAAACGTTGCAAGCAACATTTTTGTCTCCGGTGAGAAAAATCCGAATTTTCCCAGATTCTCCAGAGAGATGGAAACAGGATGGCAGAGAGTTGCCATGCAGCTCCATCCGGCCCCATAGGATACTATGGGGCTAAAATCTGGTCCGGGGCTGTCTGGTTTACACCGGACAGCCCCGGATCGGACCTTACCATGGTGTGAAGCCACCCTTAGGCTATGTGCGCACTGGGCGGGTTTTCGGCGGTTTACCTGTGTAAACCGCCGTTTTGTTTACATTAGTTTTATTTAAATTTATGTTAATCCAAACCGGCGTTTGGATTAACATTAAAACTAATGTAAACCGCCCAAGGCTGTGCACACACCGGCGGTTACACAGCGTCATCCGTTGCTAACCCGCAGGTTTCCCAGCGGGTTAGCAAAGAATGAGCATGTTCTAAAAAACGGCGGTTCTGCAGCGGCTGCAAGCAGAATCATGTGCTGCTTCCAGCCGCTGCAGAATCGCCGCCGAGAACACGCTGTGCATCCGCCGGCTACCGCCCGGCTCCCGCCGCACATACCCGCCAGGAAGCCGGTGGACGGCACCGGAGCTTCCTGGCGGGTTCCGCCAGCTGCCGCCGACCAAACCGCCGGGTAAGTGTGCACTTACCCTTAGCCTGCTTTCACACTGCAGTTTTTTCCCTGATCAGGTTCAATCAGGTTTGTGTGTCAAAACCAGTAGAGAAACCAGGAGAGGAACTTGCACAGAAAAACTATAATTGAAAGATTTACACCTGTTCTGAGTTTTGGAGACACTCCTAGTTTTGACTCACAAACCTGATCGAACCTGATCGAACCTGATCAGGGAAAAAACTGCAGTTACACTGCTTTTTTTGCTGCGTATTTTTACGCGCAAGCTCAAAAAAAACAGGAGTGAAACAATCAAAACCGGGAGTGGCACACTCACAGGAAAGGTCTAATAGCAACAAGTGCTCCACTTAGATGTTTAATCACCCACTCCTGGTTTGTGATGAGCTTGTGCTTAAAAATACGCAGCAAAAAAAGCAGTGTGTGAATTGGGCCTTATTCTGGAAATCACTAAAGGCTGGTGTGGGGTTCATAAAGGCAGGAAGACAAAAGGCACATGAGGCAAAGGATACCATCTTTGATGAGGGTAACAATACCTAAAAGGTAATCAAAGTATTCAGAATTCTGACCCTTACATAGCACAATCCTGCTGACAGATTCCCTTTAAAGGAGCTTATGGTCTAATATAAAGCAGCTCAAGGCTATGTTCACACATTCAGAATTTGCAGATTTGTCTTCTGCAGAAACGAAAATGTTGACAGAAATAACTCTGCCTAAAATATGTGTTTCTTCTATGTTTTTGAGAGCACTTTTAGGCTAGGGTCATATTTGCAGTTTTGTTTTCAAAACCAGATCCGGATTTGGCCATTAAAAATGGTCAAAACCGGATCTGGATCCGCAGCATAGGCTGCAATAGAAAAACCGGATTGCACTTAATGCAATCTGGTTACCGCAACCGGTTTTGCAGCCTGCGGTAAAAATCATACAGGCTGCATATTTTGGAGCGGTTGAAAAACCGGATCCGTTTTTTTTTTATAATGGCCGGCTATGGCAACTGGATCCGGTACCACAAGATATATGAATGTACCTTGCGGTATCGGATCGTTTTTTTTGGTGCCACAATGTTTTCTCATTGCAGATCTGGATCTATTACTGGATCCAGATCTGCAATGTGATGCCAAATGTGACGGCACATGGTAATACCCGATCCGGTAATGGATATGGTTACCGGATTGTGTCTTCCAAATGTGACTCTAGCCTTACGTGCCATTTTTTCACCATCATTTGATCAAGTGAAAAATGCTACAAAAATGCTAAAAGAATTGATGTGCTGAGATTTAAAAAAGCACAACTTTGTAAGTTTAAAGGCACCAACCACCTAAAAATCCCTATCTAACCTATAAATATCTGTCCCTGGAGCCTAAAATTACTATTCTAACCATCCCTGATTGACTAAATCTACCTAACTAGATGCACAATAAATCACTTTTTATACTTACTAAATCCTTGTCTGATGGTCATTCCTCCAGGGTCTTTGACCGATAGGCGGGTCTCCTCGCCGCGCTCGCACCCACCTCGCTGTTGTCCATCTTCTTTCCAGGAACAAAGAGTTAAAATATGGCCACCCCCTAGAGACATATTGCCCACATGGATTATTAATTTTAACCCTTTGTTCATCCCTGCGGCAGCAGGGATGAACAAAGCATACGGCTGACGCAGGCATTCACATATGCCTTGCGGCAGCCGCATGGGCTCCCATAGGGGCCTGTTATAGCAAGCCTACTGCAAGAACTGCAGCCTGCAGGATTTTTACTGCAGGCTGCAAATCTGCAAGTGGTAACCGGATTGCATGTAGTGCAATCCGGTTTACATATTGGGCTCCTATGGGCTTCGGTTCCTGATCCGGTTTTGAGCTTTTTGACAGCTCAAAAAGGGATCAGGATCTGAAATTTTCACTGCAAATGTGACCCTAGCCTTAGACGCAGCTTCAAAAACTTCACTATACCACACTGTTGTAGATTTCCGCTTTCAGCCGAATCACGAGCAGTCAGTCATTGTAGGAGAATAAACGTTTTACTTGGGACATACCCAGGGGCGTAACTGCAACAAGTGCAGAGGCCCTAGAGCCTAGAAGGTCACAAAAGTCCCTTTGGCCTATAGAAAAAGACTACTACTATTAAAGAGTTGCAATAGTTGGGGCCTCATTGGAGCTTTTGCATCGGGGCCTGTGAGTTTCAAGTTATGCCACTGCACATACAGCAAACATTATCTGCATCACAGGGGAGTGCAGAAAGGAAAAGACACATACAAAAAATGAAAAGGTCATACAATACATTCTAGAGGTCTACGACATATATCAACAAGCTGTAGAGGCTGGGTTACACGCAGCGATATTGCTACCGATGTTGCTGCAAAGTCACAGGTTTTGTGATGTTGCAGCGACCTACGTAGTGACGTCACTGCATGTGACATGCAGCAACGACCAGCAATCAGCTTACTGATTGCTGATCATTGCGGAATGGCCAAGATCATTTTTCAATCGTTGGTCTGCCGCAGCAACGACCAGTGACACCCAGTGTGTGCCCGACACCCTGACCGATCCCAGCGACTGTCGGGTGTTGGTGCATTGCTGGGTGATTGCTGGAGAGATCTGCCTGTCTGGCATCTCACCAGCGATCACATAGCGATGTTCCAGCGATCCCGATTGTTGGTCCAGTCTCTCGAACATCGCTACGTGTAACCCCAGATTAAGAGTTAACGCAGTGTCATCTGATGGCTTTTTAATCTATTCCTTTGCATAAGCCTGCAGCTGTTGTACAGTCTAAGGCCATCTTGATAATTGTAAGCAAATATTTTTTAGGTTATTTGTTGCCCCATTTCTACACCATCATGTTGCCCCATCTCCCCATGATCTACACCATTATAAAACCAAATTACTATTTAAACTTTGTGTTTTTATTTCTTTGCAGGCAGAGACTGCCCTCCAAAAATGTCTACTACTATCGCTGCCCAGATCATCGCAAAAACTATGTCATGTCTTTCGCCTTTTGCTTTGACCGAGAAGATGATGTTTACCAGTTTGCTTACTGTTACCCGTACACATACACACGCCTGCAGCATTACTTGGACAACCTTGACAGATTACATCTGGACTACGTACACAGAGAGCTGCTTGGCTTAAGCGTGGTGAGTACCAACGGCAAACTAGTCTATTTTTGTGTCATTTTATTGTTTTATGATAACCACTTTTCTAATAAAATATAGAATTAGAGATCTTAAAAGAAGTCATCTAGTCTGATGGAAAAATAAAGTCATAATAAGAATTTTTCATCAGAGGAGTTATTTAATCGGTAATTATCTAAATTCAAAGAGTTATTCCCACCATAACAGTTAAAGCCTTCCCAACATTGAAAATACCGGTACGTCGTGTTTTTAACTGCATTCCCGCAAATAGATGTACTAGTATGTCCTAGTGATCATGTGGGCACAGAAACTGCCCCGACGATGATTCCCTCTATTGAGGCAGATAGAGACACTTTGAACTTTGTCTGGTTTATGATCCAATGCTGTCCGTCTTTTAAGTGTTCATAAAAGCGCAGTCAAGCAGTTTTATGCACTTCTGAAAAGACGGACACCACCGGACAGAAGTCAGAGTCCAAAGTATCTCTGCCTGCCTCACTATACACTGTGTGCAGAATTATTAGGCAAGTTGTAAAGTAGAGGATTATTTTTATTATTGAACTTTGTTCTCAATCAACCCAAAAGACTCAAATATCAAAGCTTAATATTTTTGAAAGTTGGAGTGTTTTTTTTTTTTTAGATTTGGCTATCTTAGGAGGATATCTGTTTGTGCAGGTAACTATTACTGTGCAGAATTATTAGGCAACTTAATAAAAACCAAATATATTCCCATCTCACTTGTTTATTTTCACCAGGTAAACTAATATAACTGCACAAAATTTAGAAATAAAAAATTTCTGACATGAAAAACAAAACCCCCCAAAAATAGTGACCAATATAGCCACCTTTCTCTATAATGACAATCAACAGCCTTCCATCCATAGATTCTGTCAGTTGCCTCCCTGACACTGTTCCCAGAGGTGTGCTGTTTTCCCTCCCTGTAGATCTCACATTTTAGGAGGGACCACTGGTTCTCTATGGGGTTCAGATCTGGTGAACAAGGGGCCCATGTCATTATTTTTTCTTCTTTTAGACCTTTACTGGCCAGCCACGCTGTGGAGTAGTTTGATGCATGTGATGGAGCATTATCCTACATGAAAATCATGTTTTTCTTGAACGATATCGACTTCTTCCTGTACCACTGCTTGAAGAAGTTGTCTTCCAGAAATTGGCAGTAGGTCCGGGAGTTGAGCTTCACTCCATCCTCAACCCGAAAAGGTCCCACAATTTCATCTTTGATGATACCAGCCCATACCAGTACCCCACCTCCACCTTACTGGTGTCTCAGTCGAAGTGGAGCTCTCTGCCCTTTACTGATCCAGCCTCTAGCCCATCCATCTGGCTCATCAAGAGTCACTCTCATTTCATCAGTCTATAAACCCTTGGAAAAATCAGTCTTAAGGTATTTCTTGGCCTGGTCTTGACGTTTTATCTTATGTTTCTTGTTCAAAGGTGGTCGTTTTTCAGCCTTCCTTACCTTGGCCCTGTCCCTGAGTATAGCACACCTTGTGCTTTTTGATACTCCAGTAACGTTGCAGCTCTGAAATATGGCAAAACTGGTGGCAAATGGTATCTTGGCAGCTTCACGCTTGATTTTCCTCAATTCATGGGCAGTTATTTTGCGCCTTTTTTGCCCAACACACTTCTTGCGACCCTGTTGGCTATTTGCCATGAAACACTTGATTGTTCGGTGATCACGCTTCAAACGTTTGGCAATTTCAAGACTGCCAGATCCCTCTGCAAGACATCTCACAATTTTGGACTTTTCATAGCTGGTCAAATCTCTCTTCTGTCCCATTTTGCCAAAGGAAAGGAAGTTGCTTAATAATTAAGCACACCTTATATGGGAGGACCCATAGCAGCGCTGGTTACCCTGAGTAGAATAACCACAGGTGGCGTTGTGAATTTATGCCCTGTAAATAATCCCCTTATTCTGCACAGTCCCTAGGCCCCAGGGCCCAGGTGCGATGGCAACCCCTGCACCTGTTGTAGTTACGCCCTTGTAAGGGTCTCTGACTATGTAACATGGCATCCTCAAACGTTTCCACCAAATCTGCCCTCTAGGTTGATATTCCTTCTCTTCTGAGATTTGCACCGTGTTAGTGATTGACAGCGGGATCCAAGGGGTAAACAGCGCCGATCGGATCCCGGATCCGATCGGAGCTGTTAGCCCAACATCTCAGCTGATCACATCAGCTGAGATGTCGGCAATTTGATGTCAGCGCCGCGCCAGAGCTCACATCAAACACCCCTTACCCGCCCATGACGTTGCATAACGTCATAGGTCGGGAAGGGTTTAAACATCAGTAAAGGTAAAGACTGAATTTAGTCGCCTCCTTTCTTCTTTATTGTACCTCTCTGCACTCCTGCACTTTCAGCTACTACAACCACCATCATCACTACTTCACCTTCACTAGGGGCCCACTTCAGATGAGGGAGCGTTCCATCTAGCTGCAAGACCACCTATCCCCTGTAGACTATCATATGCAGCGCTGGTCATATTTGACCAGAAACCTCAGATGGCGTCATGGCAAACAATTCCCCTTTAAAACCCCCTTTAACTTGTCTAGTCAGGGCCACAGAGCTTGGCAATTACCACCATCATACCCCAACAGACTGCCTGCCTGGCTACCAACTACCCCAACCCACGCCACCGAGACACAACCACTAGGTGGTCACATATTTCATAAATCTCCCATATTACAAAATTAAATTTTTTATGCAAATGTCTGGGGTAGTTGTCCATTTACTTTCTAAAGCAGTGTCTCTGCAACGGCCGCAAGGGCCTGGGGTATTCGACCAGCGTAGTCAGAGGGACGTCACGGTGGCAGTCTCGGCAGTCGTGGCCCTGGCTGAGCAGATGAAGGGGGATTATTTACAGTGAATTATAATGTCTTTATGTGACGCCACCTGTGGTACCTGATAAAGGATGACCAGCGCTGCTTAGGTGAGCTTCCAGGGGATAGATGTAGTGGCAGCCAGGATGGTGACACTCCCTACAGGCAGAGCAGGCCCCTGGGGTTTAATGTAAGAGTCTTTGGAGAATGATGATGGTTGTTATAGTGCAGAGAGGTGCAGAAGAATTATATATATTATATGCCTTACCAGGTTGCCATTTTCTGCACTGTTCCTCCTATACTCCTGCTCTGCGCCTTCGTGCTACAGGGTTCCGACCAAGTGGCTGCGAGCCTTGTCGAGTGATGGTCGACACATCCTCTGGCTGTAGGTCTAGCTACCGTCCTGTGGATTGTCCACAGTAATTGGCCACTGCACATAAAGTTCAGTGGCCCCCAGTTTCCTGGCTCAAACTTGCAGTGTTGTTGCCCAATTGGGACCGGTCCTTTCTTGCAACCAGTTTCTCAACCACGACTGGAAGTCGGGGTGAATTCGGGGTTCATGCTGGCCTGGATTCCATGGGCGACCTACCCACTGATCCCCACTCCCCCCCAATGCTAGAGTTTCCCTAGAACTCCATCTTTCTGTTGGTGGCTCTGTGGCTACCTAACCACTAGGTCCCACTATACCCTTCAATCTCCCTGTCCAGAGGGTTTGGATGGATGTTGGGTGCATGGTGTGTGGGTCTCAGTATTGTGTCCCCATCTTACCTGGGAGTTGGATACCACACCTATGGATTAGGTGCAGCATCTCTGTGATGACCAGACCGCAGAGCGCCATATCTCTTCTTCACCCAAAATGGGGATATAGACTCAGTTTCTGGCTCAGGCCCCATCTGAATATATTGTTTTTTATAGCTCCCCCTAAAATCCAGAAAACTGGATACATGCCGCTAACCTCTTCCTAGCTGTGACCCTCCTACATGTTTGGCTCCATGTTTTTGGTTCTCATGGGTATTCTACTGTTGCTTTATCTGCCTATCTGTTCAGCATTGTAGCAAGGTACAAACCATTTTTTTTACGGCAGAAATCACAGACAGATACTTCGCTTTTTTAGTACAATACAGACAGTAGTTGTTTCATGGTATGTAATAGGATGATACCCGTAATGAACGGTGCCGATAACATCACACATCACTTTGAATTTCAACTAAATATTCTCACAATACCGTTCCTGTGAAATCCCTCTGCATTTCTCTTCTAGACGGAGAGTATTTAAATGATAAAAGATAATTATATCACATCCCCGTCTGCGTCTCTGCTGCTGATTGTGTGGTGACAGGCTCTGTCAAAATGGTAAAAAGCAAAGAAGGAGCAGTCAGAACATGTGTTACTGTGTAAAGAAGATGGAAGGGAGCTGTGCACTCCCTTCCCCTCCTCTACCCTCCAAAGTGGAGGCAGCCTCATTATAAGTCTGGATTTGTGATTTTTGGTTGCAAGGTCAAATTAGGCAAACCAAAAAGTTCAACATCCTAGACTCAAGGGTAGAGTTGTTATTCTTTGGTCATATGTCTGAATGGACAGCATGGTGATGCCATGTTACCTTCTAGCCGTGGTTTCCAATTTGACCAAGATCAACAACTACATGGAGTTTGTGTGTTCTTGAGTTTGCAGAACTTTCCTCCTAGCTACTTTTCTGGTATCAGAATGATACTTTTACAAAATCTACACTTCTCTGATTGAAATTAACCAGCACCACTTCTGTACAGCAATTGAGTCAAGTCATGTGCATGGGGTTGTGGCACGCTACCCCTACCCTGGAGGATCCTGGGACTGTTGGTTTCATGATATTGTAAAATACAAATTTTAAAAGCTGTAACTGAGTGATGCGGCCACCTTTTGGCCGGTGAGTAAAATAACCGCTTCCCTGGCGTGTTTGGACTGGCTAGGGTTAATAGCAGTTAATAGGTAGTATGCACTTATTTTTGGGTGGAGCTAGAGTAACAAAAACGGGTTGCCACAATGGGGAGACAGGAGAAGAAAAAGGTGTTGGAGCAACACACGCACCACAGGTGCGTGTGTTGCTCCAACACCTTTTTCTTCTCCTGTCTCCCCATTGTGTCAACCCGTGGTGGGTAGGAGCCCAAGAATCTATTTGGCCAAACCTTCAAGTCAGACTTGGGACCTGGACTTATAGTGGCTCTGGAAAACTGTAGAACGAGGCTGTGGCAGCCAAGTGACTGTGTCCCTCCGTGGTTGAGTCTGTGGGAGATCTCAGGTGGCATCCAACTTCTACTGGCGATAACTCAAAGATTTTCAAGGTTTTCCAAGGGCTCCAGGGCTCTGGTGAGCGAGCCCAAAACGTGTTGCAGATGAGTGTTGTCTCGTTGACCATTGCAATACTTGTATACTAAATTCCTGTGGATGGGAGGACTGACTCCAAATAACTGTTTGATTTTGTGGATGTAAAGTGACGCTAATGGGGAGGATAAGAAGCTATTTCTTTGGAAGCCTGAGTGCCAGGGAAGCTTTAAACTGCAATATTACTTATGACTGTTAATGATGAAGCCCATTCGTGGGAAGACAAAATACCTCAACATGCTTGTGAAACCCTGGTTAATGCAAAGTAAAGTTCCCTTGTTGAACAGAAAGCTTGACATGTGGATGTGTCCTTCCAAGAAAGAGAACTGTAATGTATCATCTGTTTGCATTGGGGAGGCGGCTGGGACAGGGACTGACACCATCGGCCAGTATTGAGGCTCGCCTGTGACTACTATGGCCCCGCCCCCTCAACGCATGCTAAATAATTTCAACTCTGAAGACTGACAGACTATTAATATACCTATTTGGGTTGGTGAAAGATAAATTAAGATTTTTTTTTTTACAGATGCTCACTTTTTATATATATTCTCCTCAACATTAAATTTGCAACTTCAAGAAGGAAAAGTCATGGAATTATGAAAATCAAGTCCAGAGATGCTGCTGACCATAGAAGCACATTTGGACCACAGAGTGCCATTAACAAATTGCAGCTTGGCATTGTTGTGTTAAAATATAGCTCCTTGGACACATAGCCGAACTGCTGGCTCCATGACCAAATTAATATACCTGGAGTGAAGACTAAGAGGGGTCTGGCTACTGTACATTCCACTCTCCCACATCATAGTCCAGGAGTAGGACTTGAATGATATTTCCTTGTGAAGTATTGATCATGACGCTGCCCCCATGGTCATATCTAATGTGAAAAATGGCTCGTAGTGATCCATTCTGTGTGGCAAGTAAACTTGGACTTCACATACCAAGCCTAAGCCGTCATATAGTGTCTTCATCAGATTATCAGAAGGCATTTGAATGACATGGGGCTACAAGCCAGACATCCAACTATAGGTTCTTCATTGACCTCACTCCACCACTCTTAGGGTACCTTTACACGCCGCTACCATATTGAGAAATCTAACTGGCAATCTGTAGAAATTGCTTAGAAATTGCGACGTGTAATTGGGGAATTTGGTCGAGATTAAAAAGGTTGCGCCTGGTTCCGATTTCACAGCACTGCTCCAAAATCAGAGGCAATCATGAAGGCGAAATTCCCTGCTTTTGGCGTGTGAACGGGCGATAGAGATGGAATCTCTGTTGCCTACTGATTTCCCGGAGGCGTGCCACATTATTATTATTTATAGAGCAAGAGCACCATTGATTTCATGGTGCTGTACATGAGTAAGGATTACATACAAATAAGTTAAAAATACAATGAACAAATTAACAATGACAGACTGATACAAAGGGGAGAGAGGACCCTGCCCTTGTGGACTTACATTCTACAGGGCAATAGTGAGACAGATAGTAGCTTGGGTCTGCTCTGGTGGTGGTGGAGTGCTGGGTCCGATGGTGGTGAAGCGCCAGGTCCAGTGGTGGGGGGGTACCAGGTCCAGTGGTGGTGATGTGGCACTGTGGTCATTGCAGGCTGTAGGCTGTTCTGAAGAGATGGATTTTCAGGTTCCGTTGGAAGGTTCCGAGTGTGGTGGACAGTCGGATGTTTTGGGTGCAGAATTATAGAGAATGGGGGATGCTCGAGCTAAGTCTTGTAGGTGGTTAGATGAGTAACGTACAAGTGTGCAGGAAAGGAGGAGATCTTGGGAGGATTGAAGATTACAAGTTGGATTATATCGGGAGATTAGTTCAGAGATATATGGGGGGACAGATTGTGAACGGCTTTGTAAATCAGTCTTAGTAGTTTGAATTGGATTCATTGGTGATTTAAGAGCCAGTGGAGGGATTTGCAGAGGGGAGAAGTGGAGGAATAGTGAGGAGAGAGGTGGATTAGTCGAGCAGCAGAGTTAAGGACAGATTGGAGAGGTGCGAGAGTGTTAGCAGGGAGGCCGCAGAGGAGGAGGTTGCAGTTGTCGAGACGGGAGATGATGAGGGCATGAACTAGTAGTTTTGTACATTTAGGATGAGGAAGGGACGGATTCTGGAAATATTTTTGAGTTGGATGCGCAGGAGGTGGCAAGGACTTGGGTGTGTGGTTTAAAGGACAGAGCAGAATCAAGGGTTACTCCGAGACAGCAGACGTCAAGTACAGGGTGAAGTGTGAAGTAATTTATTGTGATAGATAGATCTGGTAAGGAAGGTGTGTGAGATGGATTGAAGATGATGAGTTCGGTTTTGTCTACATTAAGTTTTAGGAAGCGAGAGAAGAAGAACGATATGGATAGTAGATACTATGGAATATTTGGACAACAGAGAGGTGACATCTGGACCAGTGAGATAGATCTGAGTATCATCAGCATACAGGTGATACTGGCAGCCATGAGACTTTGAGTTGTCCCAGACCAATGGTATAGATTGAAAAAATGAGGGGCCACAGGACAGAACCTTGAGGGACCCCAACAGAGAGGGGATGGGGCGAAGAGGTTGTGTGGGAGTGGGAGACACTAAATGTGCAATTTTAAAGGTAGGAGGAGATCCAGAAGAGGGCAAAGTCAGTGATGCCAATGGAAGAGAGGATCTGTAATAGGAGACAGTGGATGACTGTGTCGAATGCAGAGGAAACAGGTCTACAAGGAGGAGGATGGAGAAATGTCTTTTAGCTTTGGCCATTAGAAAGTCATTAGTAATTTTGGTCAGGGCAGTTTTAGTGGAGTGGTGGGGGCGAAAGCCGGATTGAACGTCGTCAAAGATAGGGAGTTGGATGAGAGGTGGGATGAGAGCACAGTGTGGACATGCTTTTCGAGAAGTTTGGAAGCGAACGGGAGCAAGGATATGGGCCTGTAATTGTTGCATGTTTGAAAGCAAAAGGAAAGGTACCAGAAGTTAGTGATAGGTTGAAGAGGTGGGTGAGGGCTGGGATAAGTGTTGTGGTGAGGTTGGGGAGGAAGTGGGAAGGGACGGGGTCCAGTGCACAAGTGCTGAGGTGTGATCTGGAGAGGAGGTGTGCAAGTTCTCCTTTAGTGAGGGAGGAGAGTGGTCTGGTATACATGGGGGTTGTGTTGGTTGGGCAGCAAAGACTTGTCTGATCTGATCAATCTTGCTGGTGAAGTGTGTTGCAAAGTCTTCTCCAGAGATACGAGAAGTAGGAAAGGGCAGTGGGGGGGGCGGAGGAGGGAGTTAAATGTGTTGAATAGCTGCCTGGGTTTGTGGGACAAAGAGGAAATGAGGGTAATGAAGTAATTCTGTTTACTGGTGGTGAGTGCTGACTTGAATTTGAGTAGTGCTTGTTTGAATGATGTGTAGTCTTCTTGTGAATGTGTTTTCTTCCAGCGCCGCTCTGCAACGCTAGATTCCCACCGCAGTTTTTAGTGGTGTCTGTGTGCCAGGGTTGTCTGTTGATTCGTCGTGTTTTGTCATGAACGAGACGGGCAGCTGCATCAATAGCTGATGTGAGTGTTGAGTTGGAGAATGCTGTGGCATTATCTATGTCGTGGAGTGAGGATATGGATGATAGCGGTAAAATGGTGTTGGAGAGTGTGTGAGGTTTCTGCGAGGGTGTGCGAGTTGATGGAAATGGGTGGCAGGTGAGGAGGACAAGAATGAGAAAGTTAGTAGATGGTAGTCAGATGGATTATTTCTAATATGTATTTTTTTGTGTTGGGGCTTGTTTTTGTCAAAATGTTATTGTAGTTGTGTATTTATTGGGATTTTTTAAAGCAATTTTTTTATAATGATTCATTTTTTCTTTTTGCATGATTTGCTACTGAAGAAAGCATAATAGACTTCTCGGTGCTACTCAGATTTTTTTTCTTTTCTGCACTGCAATTTTTCATAAACCCTCCAGCTATTTGCAGAACCTTGTAGTGAGAGTCGTCATAGGCATAGATCAACTGGATCTATTGTGAACCAGCAGCGCTGCCCCAAAGAGGGACAAGCAGTCGTATAATTGGTCACATTGCCCTCACTTCTATTGGTTATAGAGAATGACTTGTGGTAAACAGAGGGGTGATGAAGAAACAGAACAAGTTAGCATCTTCTGAGAGATGTTGTCAACTATCAGCAGGATGTATATATAATGCTGGTAGGTTGATAAAAATTCTCAGAGGATGCTAATGTAGATATAATGATTGATAACACCTACATATACATCTTATAACACAGGACCCACCATTCCCAATAGGTGATGTCACAGCTCACCTCCTCCTGTACAATGACTGATAACACCTCTATATACAGTAGATAACACAGGATCCACCATTCACAATAGGTGATATCACAGCTCACCTCCTCCTCCTGAATAATTACTGATAACCCAGGATCCATCATTCACAATAAGGGATGTCACAGTTAATCTCCTCCTCATGTACAATAACTAATAACACCTCTGTATACAGTAGATAACACAGGATCCACCATTCACTATAGATGATGTCATAGCTCACCTCCTCCTGTACAATGACTGATAACACCTGTATATAAAATAGATAACACAAGATCCACCATTCACAATAGGTGATCTCACAGCTCACCTCCTCTTCCTGTACAATGACTGATAACACCTCTATATACAGTAGATAACACAGGATCCACCATTCCAAATAAGTAATGTCACAACTCACCTTCTCCTGTACAATGACTGATAACACCTCTATATACAGTAGATAACACAGGATCAACCATTCACAATAGGTGATGTCACAGCTCACCTCCTCCTGTACAATGACTGATAACACCTCTATATACAATAGATAACACAGGATCCACCATTCACAATAGGTGATGTCACAGCTCACCTCGTCCTTCTGTGCAATCACTGATAACACCTGTATATACAGTAGATAACACAGTATCCACCATTCACAATAGGTGATATCACAGCTCACCTCCTCCTCCTATACAATGACTGATAACACCCTATAAACAGTAGATAACACAGGATCCACCATTCACAATAGGTGTTATCACAGCTCACCTCCTCCTCCTATACAATGACTGATAACACCTCTATATACAGTAGATAACACAGGATCCACCATTCACAATAGGTGATATCACAGCACATCTCCTCCTGTGCAATGACAGATAACCCCTCTATATACAGTAGATAGCACATGATCCACCATTCACAATAGGTGACATCACAGCTCACTCCCTCCTCCTATACAATGACTGTTAACACCACTATATACAGTAGATCACACAGGATGCACCATTCACAATAGGTGATATCACAGCTCACCTCTTCCTCCTATATAATGACTGATAACACCTCTATATACAGCAGATAACACAGGATCCACCATTCACAATAGGTGATATCACAGCTCACCTCCTCCTGTACAATGACTGATAACACCTCTATATACAGTAGATAACACAGGATCCACCATTCACTATAGGTGATGTCACAGCTCACCTCCTCCTCCTGTACAATGACTGATAACACCTCTATATACAGTAGATAACACAGGACCCACCACTGACAATAGGTGATTTCACAGCTCACCTCCTCCTCCTGTACAATGACTGATAACACCTCTATATAGAGTAGATAACACAGGATCCACCATTCACTATAGCTGATATCACAGATCACCTCCTCCTGTACAATGACTGATAACATGTCTATATACAGTAGATAACACAGGATCCACCATTCACAATAGGTGATGTCACAGCTCACCTCCTCCTCCTGTACAATGACTGATAACACCTCTATATACAGTAGATAACACAGGATCCACCATTCACAATAGGTGATGTCACAGCTCACCTCCTCCTCCTATATAATGACTGATAATTTCTCTATTTAGGTCTAAAATTTTTAATTACTTTTGAATTAAAAATATAAATAACCTCATGTGTATCTTGATTTCTTTTACTAAACACCAGTTAATCTCTTCATCAGGCCTCAATATACGTATTTATCCTCATAAACAAAAGTAACTATAATTCCATTATAAAATTACAATTTTAATTGTATTTCCCTTAGAAGAAGTTTTCCAGCAATGAGTTTGTAAGCTTTTCTTCCAGGTTGTTGCCTCTGCCACGATCTAATACAATGACAGGCTCACCCATTTTATTTGTGTTCAATTCCCTTTGTAGTACAGTACATTAAAGTGGCTGTACTAAATAAAACAAGAATATAATTACAAATGTCTTTAAAGAATAAAATCTTTGATTATCAGTGAACTATTTCATCCTTTGAAAGGCTTCCATTAAACTGATGCAGTTTCTTACTTGATGTATCCGATCCCCGGGGAAATCAGCTTGCTGTGCAAAGCGTTTCATTTGGGTTTTCTGACTTAACTTTCTGCCACAAAGTAACAACAACTTGTGTATCATTGCGGGCTGAAGGGCTATAACTCAATACTTAATCAACATCAATGGTGTGCCAGTATGACGACCTTAGGCGCATGTGTAATCACTCTGGGATGTGCAACCCAAGGCAGAGGGCAAAGAAGATCGAGCCTCAGTCCAAAATCTGTAACCATTCCCTTACTCTCCCACCATCTATAATGTGTCATTTATAACATCGGTGTCACAGCATCCTTTTATTTATTTATCGGTGTTCAGTTTGATCTCCAGCCATGGCAACTTGTTGGATAAGCGCTCTGTAGGAAGAGTGATCTTGTGCAGCCTAGATATGTCCACCAAGGTCTTCTCAAAGCCTAGATAGATACACCAGGTTCTTCTCCAAGCCTAGATGAGTCCATCAGGGTATTCTCCAAGCCTAGATCGGTCCACCAGGGTATTCTCCACACCTAGGCAGATCCACCAGGGTCTTCTCCAAGCTTAGATAGGTCCACCATGGTCTTCTCCAAGCTTAAATAGGTCCACCAGGATCTTCTTCGCCATTATCTTGAAAGTATCAAGCCATCAGGTTGCTGGTCTTCCTTTTTGCCTTGCCTATTCTTCCGACTATAATGTGCTTCTCTAGAGAGTCTTCTCTTCGTACGATGTATCCAAAGTTGGCAAGTGATCCTTGCTTCCAGTGAGATGTCTGACTTGATTTGTCCCAGTATTAATTGGGTTTGCTCTTCTTGCCATCCATGGTATTGATAACATCCTTCTACATCTCCACATTTCAAAGGCGTTGATCTTCTTCTATCTTGTTTTTTATCGTTCAGGTTTCACTTCCATAGGTCACTACAGAAAAGCCCAGACTATGTACAAGCCGTTTTTTCATCACCAGTGAAAAGTTCCTTGACGTGAAGACCTTGTCCAGTGACTTCATTGTTTATTTTCCTGTAGCTATTGATTTCCGGTGTTGTTGCTGCATCATGAGTGAACATAGATCAGACTAGGTTGAAGTCCTTTACTACTTCTAGTTCATCCCCATCCTTTCCATATCTATCTTTGTCATACCTGTCAGTAGTCAATATCTCTGTCTTATTTGTGTTGAGTAGCAGTCTCATGTTCGAGCTTTCCATCTTAGGTACCCAAAATTGGAAAGGGTAGCATGAGCCCACCTTTGACAAAAAGTGCCCTGAAGCCCCCATATTGCTTGTGTATGCCAAAGCACAGGGTGTGGATTGGTGTGATGAAATGGCGCATTGGTGAGGCATCCTTTTTGCCTTCCCTTTAGGCTGGTGAAGTAACTGGTAACACTAGTCCAACTGGATAAGAGGATGAAAGGATGGCCCCTAGGAAAGTCTCAGGAGTGTTGTCACTAATGGATGGAGCGTCTTCCCCAGAGCATGTATATATAGCCTCAAATTGCTCAGAGAACAGGTGAATGGAAGCTGTAATGTCATTCATCGGAGTTCGAATCCTTGATGCTGTACTTTGGGGTCGGTTTCTCTGTCCACTGAGCCAAAGTGAATACATCTTTTCGATGGGTGCTTTTTTATTTGTTGCACTTTTTTTCATTTACTTATTTTTCATTTGTTTATTTTTCATTTACTTAGGGCCCTTTCACATCAGTGGTATTTTCAAATCGCGGCAGATGCGATGGAAAAAACGCATCTGCCGCGATTACCGCATAACCGCGACACTTGCGGCACACTTGCGGCAAGCCCCATGCAATGTCTATGGGGCTTGCGGTAAGGGTGCGGCAGGTGCGGCAAGTGCGGTTTCGTCACTTGCGGCAGGTGCGGCCGCGAAAAAAAACGCATCTGCCATGATTTGAAAATACCGCTGATGTGAAAGGGCCCTTACTCTTCTGTCCAGTCACCTTTTGTATGCGGCTATAAATGCCTTCCACCTGCTGGAATTGGCTCGTGATTTTTTCATTTGGATTTCCAGCCACACTGCCATTGCTTTATGCCAGTCAATGACAGACCAGCTATGGGTTTTCCCTCTGCTCTTTATGCTTTACACTCTGCACCTATCATCTGGTTCTTATTAGGAAGTAGGCAGCAATCACTGTAGCACGATTTACCTTATCCTTTTCTATCTCAGCACTTATTCCTTACTGAAGGTATATTTCACACTTTGTGGGTTGAGGAATAAAAAAATAATAAATGAGTATAAAACTTCACATTTATTCATAGGAGTTAAAAGTGTATCATACTCAGCACACCACAGATGACCTAGTGAACCAACGTATTTCGGCATTAGGCTTTAGTCATGGTAGGTGGATACCTCTAAGTTGGTGGATGTCCACACTGATCTCAAGTTATAACCTATCATTTGGGTAGACAACCGAGAAAGGTTAAAGGAGAGTCAGCTCACCATATCTGCTGCACCTGGATGAGGACAAGGATCATCGTACAGAGCCGCCCTGGTGAGGGTCAAAGAAAGAATGCAGGAAAAAAGAAAAGGTAGGTAATAACTCGAGATCAGTGTGGACATCCACGAACCTAGAGAATGGAGCTCAGAAATGCAATGTTTTGATGGAGAGATGTCAACATGCATATTACCGCTCTTTTCTTTCCCTACAGGACTGCTCTGTACTCCGCTATCTCCAGCAGACCTATAGACAATGAATGGAGTAGTGGCCACAAACACGGTCACTGCTCATCTCATATGGGGCATTTCATTTGGGGTGAATAGAAAAATGCCCTAAAGAGAAATGCACACAGGTTTGAGGTTAGGTGTTGGGGCTAAGTTTAGGGGTTAGGTGTTATGTTTAGGTGTTGAATGTTAGAGTTAGGTGTTAGGGTAAGGGTTTTGCTTAGGGGTTAGGTGTCACGGTTAGGTTTAAGGGTTAGGTCTTAGGGTTACTTGTTAGGGTTAGGCTTAGGCGTTGGGTGTTAGGGTTAGGTTTAGGGGTTAGTTGTTAGGGTTAGCTGTAGATTAGGGGCTAAGGGTAGGGTTAGGTGTTAGGGTGAGGTGTTACGGTTAGGTGTTAGGGTTAGGGATTAAGTTTAGGAGTTAGGATTAGGTGTTAGGGTTAGGGTTAGTGGTTTTTGTTGCCTGTGGGCATTTTTCCATGTGAATAAATTAGGAGAGGTTATCAGCTCACCACAATGAGTCTGGTGTGGCCAGACCGGCATCCTGAAACCACCTGGGCATGATGCATGATGGTCCAGCTTCCAGAATGAATGCAGTTTTCTTTATTCAATTTGCAGCAATGTTCCCATATAAACAGTAAACATAATGCATGATAAGCAGGCAAAGATGGTTAAGGCAGAGAGCCCTGTGTTAGGCAACGCATTTCGCACAATAGAGTCCTTTATCAAGCCATTTTTCCTTGTGGGGTTTTTTCAAGGAACCATAATATGAATGTTGACACCTAACCTTTAGATCATTTTAAACATTGATACTAACCCACTAATATATATCAAAAAGATTGATGCATTGACGTGGCAGATGTCCTTCTGAAAATCTTTGGACATTATGATTATGTCATGGATTGAAAGTATTCACAATTTGATCTTTTACTCCAAAAACAAGGAAATCAGTCAAGAAATATAATTAGGAATGGTATTACTGAGGCATAAAGAAGAACACAAGGGTGAAAGATCCTGAAAAAGCCACTTCTTAATATGTTTCTAAAAGACTATAACCCATCCAATTAAAAACATGATGGCGAGAGGGTTAATATCTGCAGCAATGATATTTTACTGACTGGTTTCCACTTGGTAACAACTCAGTTCAATCATCCATTTAAGGGCCATTACCAGTCAGATTAGGCAGAGCAATGAAGTGCCAAGACAGGACCTGATGGGAATATAAATGTGCCCTGTATGATATATTCTGCTGGAAACATACATCATAATTCAGTCCTCACGTTCTCGGCTTCTCTTTCGCTCGGTTGCTAATTTCTCAAGTCTTCAAACAACATTACGAAGATTACAACAAAATCAATGTAGACAATGCCATAAAGGGGAAGTTTTGAAGAATTTTCTATACCTGTGGTCTCCAACCTGTTAAAAACTACAATTCCTTGAAAGCTAAATAAATGCTGTAAAGAAGTGGTGAACCAATAGATTGTAAAGCTCAGCCAATCGATATGAAGCAAACTGAATTAATCTTGAGTTTAGTAAAAACAAAATCTAATTCTTTAGAATCCAAATATTTTTTGATTCAGCCAAAATGTCCGGTACCCTTTCGCGGATCTGTTGAGGGTTGGTGAAGGGGTAGAAATAATTAAAGAGACTCTGTTAGCACAGAATGACTGTTCAAATCAAACACACCCTTGGCGTGACCAAACAGTTCAATACCCCTTTGCACCTACTTGTTTTTTTCTCTATCTCCCCATTTGTCTACCTCCATAAATCAGAGCTGTCAACCAAGGAAGCAAAGAGGGTGGAGATAGGTGGAAAGGTGCATTTCAATTTTGGGCATACCAAGGGTGCTCTGAGCACCTGTGTTTGGTTTGAACAGTAATTTTGCGCAGACAGAATTCCTTTAAAGGGAACCTCTCACCAGGCTTTTCCCATATAAAGTGTGGCTACCACCAGTATGCCTTTGTATACGGCATTCTGAAAAACTGTATAAATCTGCTTTACAAGGCAAGGCAAGGTTCTGATGGGTGTCCCTGGTCTCTCTTCTTTAGATTGCTGTCCTCCTTTCCTGCGAGAATGATACATCCCCTGTTAGCCACACAATGTCTTTCATTGCACTCCTACGCAGGTGTACTTCTCTGTAACCAGCTGAGGGTGGGGCAAAGTTTTGCAATGTGTATGCGTGGAGAAAGGTCCAAAAGCATGCACAACACAATACTTTGTTCTGCCCTTGGTAGGGCTGAGAGACGTATGCCTGCACAGGAGCAAAATGGAAGACACTGTGTGGATGACGTAGGATGCATCACCCACATGAAGCAGAGGAGGAAGACGGCAATGGAAAGAAAAGAAGAGGAGCCAGATCAAGATCAGCAACGCCTATCAGACTCGAGCGCACAGTAAAATTTCTTTAGCCTTACAGAGTGACTTGGGGCCTTATATACTGTATTCTAGAATTCTGTATATAAGGGATTATTGGTGGTGGCTGCAGTTTACAGTATATGAGGAAAACCCGGTCACCAATTCCCATTAAGGAAAAAATATTACTGCACTTTTCACCTCTCCAGCAGCTGCAGCACATCATCTTTCTTTCTTCTGGTCTTCTTTTTACTTCTCCACCACCTAAAATGTCTTCTTCCTCCATCCTCACTCTACTTCAGGACGCTGAGTATGTCATGACACCGCAGGATCATGGCAGGAGGCTGAGCTTCGATGTGCAATTTTCCTACCTTACTTTTCTTAACGTTATTATGTACGACCTTAACGTTATTATGTTCTGGATACTTGATATACCTCAAAGTATAATAGAGTACATTCAATTTGCAGTGAATACTTTAGATTGGTATTGAATTTCCTCCTTAAATTTGAGCCAAATTTCAAATTTGAATTTAGTCAGATTTGCTTATCACTAAATAGATATGAATCCAGATATACAGTGCAGGAAATAATTATGTGATCACTTGCTCATTTTGTATTTGTTCAATTTTCTTAATATTGCACCAACAGTTGTCTCCTCACCCAGCATGTTACTTATGATTTGTAGACCATTCCAGCCTAGTGCAGGTCTAGGATCTTTTCCCTGACATCCTTAGAGAGCTCTTTGGTCTTGCCCATGATGTAGAGGTTAGGGCCGCTTTACACACACCAACGTCTGTGACCAACTTCTGAACAGATCTCTGGTTGCAGTGAAATCATGGACACATTGTTCCATTTTGTGGCTGTGTACAAATGTAACAATGTGTCCATGATTTCACTGCAACCAGAGATCTGTTCAGAAGTTGGTCACAGACGTTGGTGTGTGTAAAGCGGCCCTTAGAGTCTGACTGATTAATTCATTGTGGGGATATGAGTATTTTATACAGGTGACAATTTAAGACAGCTGTCTTTAATATAGGTTACGAGTTGATTAGGAGTGTCTAACGGGTCTGTAGGAGCCAGAACTCCTAATGGTTTGCAGGGGATCAAATACATATTTCTCTCTGCAAAATGCTAATACATTTATATAATTTAGACAATGTGATTTTCTGGATTTTATTGTTAAAATTCACCTACCCTTAAAATTATAGACTGTTCATGTCTTTGTCAGTGGGCAAACTTACAAAATCAGCAAGGGATCAATTAATTATTTCCTTCATTGTATAACTCTGCATAGTGTCACAGTGTGGTATAGTGGAGAGGGAATCAGGATAAAAGTAGGTAAGATGGGCAAGGCTTTCAGGGGAGCTATTCTGACCCTTAGACTAGGGTTCCCTAACTTTCCATGTTCCCAGAGGTACCCCAGATGGCGGAGAGGTCTGAGTCGCCACCCTAGCCTTTTGCTCCTGATCAGCCCTAGGCTAAGAGCCCCTACCTTCACCCATGGACCGGGAAAAAACAGTAGCTTCAATGGAAGTCAATGGCAGTAATAATACAGCTCAGCAGAGCACGACTTCACAGCACGGGATGCAAGTAGAAATGAACTCTATCTGCAACACCTAGTGGAGGGAAGTAGCACTATTTTCATGCTGGGGAGTGGAGATCTGAATACTAAGACACACCCCTTCACCTGCAGAGCTGCAAACAGCAGACTAAAGGAAAAAAAGCAGTCAATGTGTGACACATAGTAGTTGTATACACAAAACAGTGGTAGATTTTGATAAATACCAGTTACAAAGTTGATTCAATATGTTTTGATCTTTCTATAGATGTCCTATAGAATCTATACAGACATTCAATCCACCTTTGCTGGATTTCTCCTCAACATGTGTGATTTTTTTTTTTAGACGATTGCACCTACTCCTGATCTTGAGTGAGTGTGACAATCAGTATGGAGACACATCTGGTGTATCCACAGTTCATTCTGCGCCTTTCTCATCTAGGACGTGGAACACAGCAACCTTACGCAATATGAGCTGCAACTTCCCGTCTGTTTGATCCCTGCCTTGAATAGAATTTTTTTTTTTTTGGGTTTTCAATCGAAGGGAATTTATAGAGCAACGTCCCCCTTTTTATGAACAAATCCATGTGAAACATTACATGGTATCAGATTTTAGTATTCAGCAGAAATCCGCTCTCAGGGTCCACAGAAGACTGCTCAAGTAAGCATTTTTAATGCAAAGTAAAGGTCACATTGCTGGAGTCTGCTTTCATTAATCCTTTGTGCCCTTAAAGCAGATATGATTGTAGCTGGAGAAAAAAATGATTAAAAATGAAAGCCCTTGAAATTCATGAAAGAGAACAGTTTAAATGTTTTTGGTCCGAGTGTTTAATTTTTAACATCCGAGCTGGTATTCAATGTGTTTTGCCTTTGCACGATACTATGAAGGACGCTGCATATATGCCGTGTGTTATCAGATGACTTACTGGTTAATGATGGTGCTAGATACAGCGGAAAAGAAAAGTACAAGCTCCTCTTGGTGCTTACTCACAATATTCCACCCCCATTCACCGGGGTCGGACGCAGAAATCAAGGACCACCATGCAGGAACGATATCGGGATCATTCCTCTTCTTCCCTCTCCTTCACTAGTAATTGTGAGCCTCTAGAGAACTTTGCATTAAAGGAATAGTATAGAAAATTTAAATGAATGCAGTTTTTTTAATAAGTCATAAATATCAGATCTAATGCCATCCAATATCGAGCACCCCCCACTGCTCAAATGTTATCACATGCTAAAGCCACTGGAAGTGAGTGGTACAGTCATAGGCTAGGGTCACACTTGGGTCATGGATGCGTTTTTTTCCATGCATTTTTCACACTTGTCTTTTGTGAAAACTGCATGGAAAAACGCATCCATAGGACCCAATGCAAAAAATGCATGGTCAAAGTGCCATGCGTTTGTTGAGTGCGTTTTTTGGCTCAGCACCAAAAATGCATCATGCTGCATTTTTTGATGCGTAGTCAAAATCGCATGTGTTTTTGTAACATGAGACCCTATGGGAATGGCATGCGAAAATGCATGGCACTAAATGGTACCATGCGTTTTTGTTTTTTTCTTGCATTTTTTAAGGCTGTTGCAGACCTAACAGCAAAAACGCAGGCTGTCAAAAACAACCTTAAAAAACGCAGCCAAGGGTGACCCTAGCCTTAGCCAAAAGTGTTAGTAAGTAGTACAGTCATGGCCGAAAGTGTTAGTAAGTAGTACAGGCATAGTCCAAAGTGTTAGTAAGTAGTACAGTCATGGCCGAAAGTGTTAGTAAGTAGTACAGGCATAGTCCAAAGTGTTAGTAAGTAGTACAGTCATGGTCGAAAGTGTTAGTAAGTAGTACAGTCATGGCCAAAAGTGTTAGTAAGCAGTACAGTCATAGCCCAAAGTGTTAGTAGTAGTACAGTCATGGCCAAGAGTGTTAGTAAGAAGTACAGTCATAGCCGAAAGTGTTAGTAAGTAGTACAGTCATGCCCTAAACTGTTAGTAAGTAGTACAGTCATAGCCCAAAGTGTTAGTAAGAAATACAGTTATAGCCCAAAGTGTTAGCAAGTAGTACAATAAAAGAAAGGAGGGGGAACAAGAGGCGCAATAGTACCCTATCACTAGTGACACTAAATGTCAAGGTGGTGTGTAAGAATTTCACTCACCTATGCCAGTTGTGAGACCCACAACTGGTTTGAAGGCATATGGTAATGATGTACTGATTGCTGCTGCTGGACTTCCACCGACCACTCACTCGTGGAGACACATCAAGATGTTGGGAAAAGGGTGTGTAACAGTCCGCGCTGCCAGGTCCACCTCTACTCCAAAGAACACACGTGTAGGTGATGTTCAAACAGTTTTCCTTTATTTTCTCCGACGCGTTTCGGTGCCCTCCTGGCACCTTCCTCAGGGATCCCTGTTATGCCCAGTGTAGGGCATGACTGTACTACTTACTAACACTTTGGACTATGACTGTACTACTTACTAACACTTTGGGCTATGACTGTACTTCTTACTAACACTTTTGGCCATGACTGTACCACTACTAACACTTTGGGCTATGACTGTACTACTTACTAACACTTTGGACTATGACTGTACTACTTCCCTGAGGAAGGTGCCAGGAGGGCACCGAAACGCGTCAGAGAAAATAAAGGAAAACTGTTTGAACATCACCTACACGTGTGTTCTTTGGAGTAGAGGTGGACCTGGCAGCGCGGACTGTTACACACGCTTTTCCCAACATCTTGATGGAGCAAGTAGTACAGACATGGCCAAAAGTGTTGGCACCAATGAAATTGTTCCAGAAACTGAAGTATTTTTCCTAGAAAATTATTACAATCACACAAATTATCACATTTTGTTATACACACATTTATTTCCATTGTGTGTATTGGAACATTGGACATTTGGACATATATATATACAAAATTGTTGGCATCTTTCCAAAATTGTGGGTAAACAACCTCGTTTCAAGAATATGATGCTTGTTCACATTCACCTGTGGCAAGAAACAGATGTGGGCAATAGGAAAATCGCACCTGAAACCAGATAACAAGAGAAGGTGACTCAATCTTTGCATTGTATGGGCAAAACTAACCATGGAGAACAGAAAGAGGAGAAGAGAACTGTCTGACAACATAAGTAAGAAGTAAAATTGTTGAAAAATATCAACAATCTCTGAGTTAAAAGTACATCTACAGAGATCTTGATGTTCCTTTGTCCACGGTGTGCAACATAATCAACAAGCTTACATCCAATGGCACTGTAGCTAATCTCCCTGAACGTGGGCGTCAGAGAAAAATTGATGAAAGGTTTCACACAAATTGCCAAAGATGGGCAAGGAAAATGTGAAAAATTATTGGCATCTTAATCATGAAATTTACAACCCGTGGCACCGTTAAACTCCTTGGAAGGGAGAAAATTATTGAAAGGTTGCAACGCAAGATAGTTTGGTGGATAAGCAGCCCCAATCAAGTTCCAGAGAGATTAAGATGTCCTGCAGGCTCAGGGGACATCTTTGTCAGCACAAATTATCCATCCACATTTGAATTAAATTAAATACTGTGGAGGATACCCAGGAGGACCCTAATGCTGACACAGAGACATGAGAAAGCTAGACTGCAGTTTGTCAAAATGTACATGAGTAACCAAAATCCTTCTAGGAAACTGTCTTGTTGACAGATCTGACCAAGGTAGAGCTTTTTGGTAAATCATTCTACTTTTTACTGAAAACAGAATATGGTCTACAAAGAAAAAGAGCACAGGACCTACAGTCACATATGGTGGAAGTCAGAGAAAAGAGCACAGGACCTACAGTCACATATGGTGGAAGTCAGAGAAAAGAGCACAGGACCTGCAGTCACATATGGTGGAAGTCAGAGAAAAGAGCACAGGACCTAATGTCAGATATGGTGAAGGTCAAAGATGTTTTGGGTTGTTTTTATGCTTCTGAGTGTCTTGACTGTGACAGCATCAAGACTTCATGAAATCTGAAGATTACCAAAGGATTTTGAGTGTTAATGTAGAATCCATTGTCAGAAAGCTGGGTGTGCGTCCTAGGTCATGGGTCTTCCAGTAGAACAATGACCCCAAACATACTTCAAGAAGCCTCCAGAAATTGATGGAAACAAAGCGCTGGAGAGCTCTGAAGTGGCAGCAATGAGTCCAGATCTAAATCCCATTGATCACCTGATCTGAAAATTGCTATCAGGAGAAGACACCTTAAAATTGAGAGACTGGAAGCAGATTATATAGAAGAAACCAAATCTCCAGGTGGGAAGAAGTTTGTGGACTGTTATAGGAAGTGATTGATTCCAGGTATTATTCCAAAAGGTGCAACCAAGTATTACGTTGAGGACGCCAACAATTTTGGCTGGACCATTTTTGGGGTTTTATGTGAAATCATGTTCAATTTGCCTTTTTTCTCTTACTTTTTGTTTTGTTCCAATACATACAAAGAAAAGGAACATGTGTATAATAAAACATGTAAAACTGTAAATATTTTTTTGGGAAGAAATAGTTCATTTTCTGGAACAATTTCAAGGGTGTCAACACTTTCAACCATGATTGCCGAAACAGTGCAGCTCCAGACACCATGTTGTGGCCATTGTCAGGTACTGCAGCTTACCTCTTATTAAAGTCAATGGAACTGTTCTGTGGGAGCAGACATAGATGTTGCCAAATGAACAGCACCATGCCTACTTACAAGTGAAGGGCATGCAGAAAATTAGCAGGAACTGGATTGCCACCAATTTGTGAATGGCAGCCCATTTAAGGATTAGTATTGTAGTTTTGGGAAACCTCCTTAAAAGCATGAGGTTTGTATTACCTTAATCATTGGTGGGGAAGCTCCGGCCCATCGGTAGATTCCTGGGTACTGCAGTGCTTGGGTTGGCTCTCAGTGACCGCGTTTTGTTGACCATTGGCTCTTTTTACAATTCGTGTGCATGCAAGCAGTGTTCACTGCTGTCTCTCCGGAATCATTTAGCTCAGCCATGAGCTCATGGGTTTCAATGGGCAAACAGAAGAAAGCCGCTGCCATTCACTAATGGCAGCAGCTTAGTTCCCCTGAAAATGAAGGAATCAGACATTGAAATGTCAACGAATTACCGAATCCTTCTCAGTGTTGTTGAAATTGCCAGTTTTGGATGACTTTCATCTGTCATGTATACGACCTTTACACAGCAACATTCACAGCCTAGCAAAGCAATAAAGATTTGTTCCTCACAGGAGGACTTTAGCTTATAATAATCAATACTGCTATCTACAAAATAAAGGTGTTTATATTCCACTGCTAGTCCTGATCAAGAACACGCCTAATGTGACATTGGAATACACCCAACTATGGCCGTGGCTAAAATGGTACAGGCCATCCCCTCTCATCTGTCATCACAACTGTGGAAAATGAGGGGGTAAATATTATACTGACTGGAAGGCTAAGCATTAGTAAGATCTCTTTGCTCCCCGTCTGGTGGAATATAGTGACATGAACCCCGTAACAGGGCACATATGTGTTATAGTTGTGGCACTCCATCTCTTCATTTTGGAGATCACTAAAGTAAAGCATTATTCTCCTGTTTTTAAAAGGTTAAAATTTCAAGCAACTTTGCAATTTACTCACTGTTTGCAGTCTAGCAGCAATGGCTGAACTTCCACAATGCTTGCAAGCTCTTTCTTTTGGAGCTTGTAAGTGATGCCCTGAAGTTGGCCACATCTTCAGAGCACAATGTCAGCCCCTGATCCAGCCATCTTCAGAGTAAGTACTGTAAATGCCTTTAATGCTGTAGAAGAAAATGATTATTTATTTATATAACACCATTAATTCCATGAGTTCATGAGAAGGGGCTACATACAGGTTACAGTAAACCAACTAACAATGACAGACTGGTACAGAAGGAATAGGACTTGCCCATGTGGGCTTACATTCTACAGGATGCTGGGGAAGGAGACAGTAGGTTGGGGGTTGCGGCAGCTCCAGTGGTGGTGAGGTGGTAGCTCTGGTGGTGGTGGGGTGGCAGTTCTGGTGGTGGTGAGACGGCAGCTCTGGTGGTGGTGAGGTGGCAGCTCCAGTGGTGGTGAGGCGGTAGTTTCGGTGGTGGTGAGGTTGCTGATCCGGAGATGGTGAGGTCACCGCTCCGGAGGTGGTGAAGTAGCAGTGAGGTCATTAATGTCTGTAGCTTTCTTGAAGAGATAATTTTCAGGTTCCAAGAGAGATGATGGGAGTGATGGTGTGCCACGGTCCGCGCTGCTCTGGGTTCAAAAAACTCACCAAGGAGCCAGACAACTTTTCATCCTGATTTATGTTGTCTGGCTCCTTGGTGAGTCTTTTGAACCCAGAGCAGCGCGGACTGTGGCACACCATCACTCCCATCATCTCTCTTGGAACTGTCCAGTGGTAGGTGGAGGTCCTGCAGCAGCTTGGAACATTGTTTCCCAAACGCCTACAAACCAGTTGTGGGGATCACAACTGGACCAGGTGAGTGGCTCCACAGCACCACCATATTACACTAGTGTCACTAGTGATAGGGCACTATTGCGCCTCTTGTCCCCCCCCTTTTTATATTTTGCAATTTTCAGGTTCCGTCTGAAGGATCTGAATGTGGTGGATAATCGGATGTGTTGGGGTGCAGAATTCCAGAGGATGGGGGATACTCAGGAGAATTCTTGGAGGTGATTGGGTGAGGAACAAATAAGTGTGGAGGATAGGAGGAGGTCTTGGGAGGACCAGAGATTAGATAAGGGAAGATATTGAAGGATTAGTTTGGAGATATAGGGAGGGGACAGGTTATGGATGGCTTTGTAGGTTAGCTTTAGTAATTTGAATTGGATATATTGGAGAAATGGGAGCCAATGAAGGAATTTGCAAAGCATTAGGCTACTTGTATGCTCTATGCTTGCAGCATCGGAGAGCCCACAGTTTGGGTCAGTTGTGGGACAATGTTGCTGGTCTTATCAAGCAAGAGTGCACAGCCCCCAAGCAAGCAAAAAGCCAGGATGCGGGAGAGCAATTTGTTCCTACCATAGAGGAAAAGACCCGTTTAGTATTTTCTCCATTCTGTGACATCCTGTAGTGACACTGTCGATTGTAAAACAAGCCGACATGTAAGTAATTGCATTTATTCTTTTTAAAGACAAACATATAGTCGAGAAAGCCTCCTCGGGCATTTTCCTTCCTCCTCCCTATATTTTACTGTCCATTTAGGGTAAAATACATTTATAAGCAGTGTATGTATTTTTTTTTCCATTGCATATTGTGTTTGCACACAGCATGTTGCCTTCCAATATATTCATATTCCGGGTCTCCATGTGTGCTGGAGGCATAAATTCACGCAGCCATAAAACCACTGGAATATGGACGTTTCTCATCGATCAGCTCAGCTCGGCATCTGTCCCCCTCGCACGTGTTTGAATACAGAAGCACGTCCCGCTATCAAAATGCTTTACTGTCAAAGCAAAAATAATATATGTTCTACTGTATAAATAATCTTTACACTTTTTTGGCTTCGGAAAAAAACACTATCAGCAAGATGAAAGTAAAATTTGCTACACTTGTACTAAATTTCCCCGGGGGTTATAAAATACAGTTTTGATTCGGAGGGCAATCTTGTAGGAGCAGCATATGGTATTGATGTTTGACATAGCGCCCATTCCTTCTGCCTGGTTCTGAAAGTAAGAGCTCCTTAAGTGAAAAGTTACAAGTTTCTTGTTAAATTGAATTTCTCTCCTTTTTTGTCTTACAATTTATTGTGCTGCTGCAATTTTTATAACTTGGTAAAAACTTGCTGTGGCATCATTTGTACAAGTGAAAGGCCATCTAATATCGAACAGGTTGCCTTCCAGAGCAGCTAGCGCCTGAGCCTGAAGACGGATAGCTTGTGTCATTCCTGTTTCATAACATCCGTGTTTTGTTTTTTATTTGTTTGCTTCTTATACTGTTTCTTTGGCAAAAAACAGGATGCAGGTCAGAACGCAATAAGAATTGTTCCAAGTTTTAAGGAGGGAGTAAACTTATAAAAAATGATATCCTGGAGTATAGGACAGATTATTCTGTTCTGCTGTCTTGTTCTTTCTTGAAAGTGAAAATGTCTCATGTTACTGAGAGCCTACTACATGGGTTTTTCTTCACTAGAGGTCACCAAACTATTTATTTTAATTTATTTGTAAAGTTCATGAATACCTGGTACAACGCCCCCTGCAACACCTGACACTGCGCCGGCAACCCCACACTGAGGAGACCAGAGTTCTCACCTCTCAGACCACTTTCCCATACATCTGCTCTGGTCCCTGTGACCTTCTCCTGCCCCAAGAGGCACAGAGTATTTAATGCACTATGCCCCTAGGGGAGGTGCGTGGGCAACATGATGTATTCCTATAGATGAGTTGCTAGTTTTTAGGTTTCCGGTCCCTCTGCTGTTTCCTGAGTTCAGGGAATGTACCTAACCCGTGTCACTATCCTAGTGCCGCTGTTCTCATAAGCACCCGTCTGAACCTACCATACTGCCATACCTGCTGAACCAGCCCTACTGCCGTGTCCTCTGCACTAGCCTGAGCTAGTCCTACTGCTGTAGCCTCTACAGCAGCCTGAACCAGTCCTGCTGCCGTACCTTCTCCACCAGCCTGAACCAGCCCTACTGCCGCGCCCTCTGCACAAGCCTTATCCAGTCTTGCTACTGTACCCTCTGTATCAGCCTGAACCAGTCTTGCTGCTGTTCCATCTCCACCAGCCTGAACCAGTTCTGCTGACATACGCTCTATGGCAGCCTAAACCAGTCCTGCTGCGGTAACCTCTCCACCAGCCTGAACCAGTTCTGCTGCCTTACCCTCTACAGCAGCCTGAACCAGTCCTATTGTGTGCCCTCTCGACCAGCCTGAACCAGTCCTGCTGCCATACCCTCTCCACAAGCCTGAACTAGTCCTGCTGCCATACCCTCTACACCAACCTGAACCAGTTCTGCTGCCTTACTCTTTGCACCAGCCTTAACCAGTCATGCTGCGGTACCCTCTGCACCAACCTGAATCAACCCTGCTGCTGTACCTGCTGCACCGATCCTACCTGTCATTCAGTCTGAATTTACTTTCACCAGAGAGTCTTCCTGCCTGCATCCTCAATTCTTGAGGCCAGCTGCCCAATTACCGTAATCCTGTGGTGTAGCACCTGGCAGCTACCAACCAGCGCAAGCCTAACCTCACCATCAGAGGCTCTAATGAAGATGAGGTAGTTGCTTAGCTACACCCCATTCAGGGCAAAATCGGTTATGCGGTGCAATGGGTTCACTCCATCCTGCTCGCATATGTGATCAGAACACCCCTGTACACATTAAATGAACATGAGACAACCGTGCAGCACATTACAGGTTACATTGGCCAATATTGAGTTTTTATGGTCAGTGATGCAGAAAAAATTCCATCATTCCACCAATGTTTTGAACATACTTGTCCATTGGTTGATGGTCCAAACAAGCTAAGGATCATTCATTGTGATCAAAATAGTTCATTTTATTTAAATTGTATGTGTATGAGCTCCCAAAAAGGTTTTGAAGTAGAAGCTGCTCCTCAGTCCTTTTGTGGCTCAAAGATACCTCTGCCACATTGAGAAGATATCAAGTCTCTACACTCTATCACAGATCTTTCATTTAGGTCTTGGATCTTTGCACACTTTTTTAGGATGATCTGAGAAGACATTGATTGCAGAGCCCCACATTTTTTCCAAAACAGCTATTTGACTCTTTCCATGCACAATGCACATCATGAGGTCTCAATCTAATGATGGAAAATCCCAGCATTGGAGAAGATTCATCAACTCTTATCATAGTTTGGATGTTCTAGAAGAGTTGGTAAGAATGTCCTTACCTCTATGCATAATTGTGTCTATTAGAGTTAGTTTTACTAAATTCTCTGGCCCAGCTCCATAGGCCACAAAGTGACTTGTGATTGCCGGTTGGGAACCCTGAGAGGCTCCATAACTCCTCTGATTAGCTGGCCTGTATACGATGTCACATATGCATCACAGTGCAACAATGGTGTTAGGCCAGCTAATCAAAACAACAGCCTCGGATCTCGGGAGGTAAGCGGCTTTGCTCAAGGCTCCCGACCAGAGACCACAGATAGGAGTTGCAAGTTAGCCAAGTCTGCTGAATTAATTCACATCGACTCTAGTATATATCGAATATGGCACCCAGCTGCATTGTATGGTGGTCCTCTGAGGTGGAGGTT
Organism: Allobates femoralis; assembly: GCA_033576535.1. Classification (NCBI taxonomy): domain Eukaryota; kingdom Metazoa; phylum Chordata; class Amphibia; order Anura; family Aromobatidae; genus Allobates; species Allobates femoralis. The sequence goes on from JARQOC010000007.1 coordinate 160,107,577, forward strand.
TACCTGGGATCTGTACTGCCACAAGGTTTAATGATTCAGGCCCATGTTATGTGTACTGAGAAGAAAGACATGGGTGTTTCTGACTAAGCATGCCTTTTCCCAATGGGTATGTCTCAGATGTTTAAATGGAGTTTGTGTTTGACATGTTGAGAGATAGACGGCAGCCAGTATGGAGTGTACTGGGATTTGAACAGAAGCCTCTGAAAGAGGTCCTGGCAGTGACTGACAGAAGTCAGTGTGTGAATGGCTGAGCAAACCTCCTGACAGGAATATGGTCTGAAAACTGTGTGTCTCCTGACTGGGGTCAGTGAATGGAGCCTGGAGTGCTTCACTGGGACACATGGAAAAATGTAGCCGAACCTTTATGGGAGGACCTGTGAATTAATCGGACTGCATATGTTTATGTTCCGGTAAAGCCAAAGGAAGGCTCATGTTTAATTGTCTGACGTACAGTTTAGGAAACCTTTTGACCTTTTAAATGGAGGAATGGTTCTTTTTGCTACCTTGAGGACCAGCAAGCAAGTGTGTAACCCCTATTAAGTAAATGAACTGTCACACTATATATAGGTGTTTATGAAGCAGAATACATTCTTTTCTGTTCTGTGACAGTAGTGAAGAGCATCTTCAAAGAGTGTATGTTGCTTTGAAGGATCCAATACATCTGTGTGTTCCAAGGACACACTATTGATTTTAATGGTGACTGTGTAGTGATTGGATTTCCTTTCAGTAGCTCTGCGGGGCTCTTGGCTTATCACAACTGATGGCTGTGAAAAACATTTAAGGGTGAAATCTATATGTAAGGCTGGGGTCACAGTTGCCATGCGTTTTTTTAAGTGATTTAACAAAACTCATGCTTTTTTTCATGTCAGCATGAGTTTTGTAAGGTCTCTGATGGCTCCCTGCGTTTTTGGGTGCGTTTTTGAATCTGCACCTAAAAATAGTGCTTGTAGTATTTTTTTGAGCGTTTTGAAAAACGCATGCGTTTTTGTAGAAAACGCATGCGTTTTTATAACATGGGTTCCTATGGGAAACGCATGCAAAAACGCATGTACAGTTAGTACCTTTTAGTGCCATTCAAAAACGCATGCGTTTCCCATAGGAGCCCATGTTAACAAAAACGCATGCGTTTCCGGAAACGCATGCGTTTTTGTTAACATGGGCTCCTATGGGAAACGCATGCGTTTTTGAATGGCACTAAAAGGTACTAACTGTACATGCGTTTTTGCATGCGTTTTCCATAGGAACCCATGTTATAAAAACGCATGCGTTTTCTACAAAAACGCATGCGTTTTCTACCGAAACGCATGCGTTTTTGGATATGCTCCAAAAACGCATGGGACAGTCACACATGCTTTTTGGCTATTAGGGCATGCGTTTTTTAACATGGGGGCCTATGGGTGCGTTTTTTACATGCGTTTTTGAAAACGCAGGTCTCCAAAAATGCATGTGAAAAATGGTACTGTGACCCCAGCCTAACACATGTTTTACTGTAGGTTTTATTCCAACATCTACACTCACTTGTTCAATACTTGTTTAGCTTCTTCTCCTTCCTGAATTTACTGCATCATTGCTCACTGCAGTAAGGCTGTGGTTCCACATAGAAATCCGTTTTTGGAAGTGATTTTCATCACCAATCCGTTTTTTTCTGGTGCTTTTTGAGCCTCCTGCACTCCTGAACGTTTTTGGAATTTTCATTAAAAAAACGCATGCGCGAACGCATGCGCAAACGCAAGTGCGCGTTTGCATGCATTCGCGCATGCGTTTCCCATAGGGCCCCATGTTAAAAAAAACGCATGAAAACGCATGCGTTTTTTAACTGATGCCAAAAACGTTGCATGCAACGTTTTTGACTCAAAAACGGACAGGGCAATGTTTGGAGCTCCATAGAAAAAACGGACAGGGTGTTTATTACACCCAATCCGTTTTTCTGTCAGTTTTTGGACTTAGAAAAAAAAAATGAGAAAACTGAAGCCAAAAACGGACTGAGGGCTTATGTGGAACCCCAGCCTAAACCAAGTGTTAAAATTCCAGTCTGTCATATAGAAACATGGCACCACCTGTTAAATCACACCCCAATACAACCAAGCCCATGTGCCTATCACACATGACTATAGAACATGATGATGTTCCATAATTCTGCACTTAGAGCTACACCCAACCTTCTCCAACCCACAGCATTTTGGCCTTAAAGAGGACCTTTCATTGGGGTGTCTTGTTTAACCCACGTACCTTGGCGTCCTTGAAGTCCCGTTTGGCCTCATATTCTGGAACAGCTTTTCTATTTCTTCTGTCCACTTCCATTCCAAAGTTATTCAATCTAACAATAAATATGTAATTTTCTACCAACAGAGCTGCTCTGTGGGCGTGGCCATTTTGATTGGCCAGCATCAGAGGAGATAAAGCCAACCCCCACAGAGCAGTTCTATGGTACACGCCTGGTTGGTTGAAGGTACATTTTTCACTATTATTACAAAGGGCATAACTCTGGAATGGAGAGGCACAGAGAAAAAAGTAAAACTGTTCCAGAATCAGTGGAAATTGGAGGAACGACTCAGTTTAAACTAAAATGTGTGCATGTATGTAGGGAAGGAAAGCTCAGCCACCTGGCAATTAAAGTGCATGGCCAGTTTAGAACAGCTTGCATTCACTTGTTCACGAAAGAAATAAGTTCATATCCCTTAGATAGACAGAAAGCCATTGACGGAAATATGTTTTTCTGTTTCTGTCTCAGGTTTCGATGAGACTCCTACCAATTAGAACAATACTTATTGATTAAGTTAATGAATGAGATGGTGGAGACCCGAAGTTCATCATTCTCTTATCTATTTCCAATGAAAAGTCAGCTGAACAGAATACAAAGTGGGATCTGCTGTTTAATGCGGGAATTATTCAACAAACTCTCAACTTTTGTCTTCAATATGTTGAGTAATGTTCGTGAGAAAACTGTCAGTCTTGTTACATAAAACAGACAGAAGGCTGGTCAGGGCCTTTCCTCACTTTAATGGGGTGTGAGTAAATATGCCGCTGTGTCTGACGCATTTTACAGGATTTATTCTGTCAGTGACACTTAATTGTTTGGAGTGAGAGAAGCATATGGAAGACTCTTCACAGTCCCAAGTGTTCCTGGTGAGCTAGTGTAAATCTAGTAAATGTGCTATTTTTTACATGAAAGTGATCATTTACATATCCTCTTTCATGCGGAAGCCCTTAGCCTGTTGATTTTAACACATGAAAATATTTCCCATATAGATATTTTTTTAGTTTTAGATACTTGAGATATGTTGGGGTCTCTTATGTGGGTTGGACAACCCCTATCCAATCTGTTTCCCCATAGTAAATCAATAACACCTATAATCACCTTTGGCGGCGGTGCTGTTCAAGTAGTGTTGACACTGTCTCTCCCGGTGATCGCGTGACATAACAATGATCCCTGTAGTCAATCAGTATTGGCTGCACTCTCTCTTCTTACCCATGTAATTGATATCCAGAGCAAGATAGAGAACAGACACAGCTCTCACTTCCTCCGGATGTCTTGACTGTGCAAAAAGAAAAAAGTGAAGCCAACGCTGATTGACCACAGGGATCAGTGTTGTGTCACGCAATCCCTGGGAGGGCCAGTGTCGAGACAACTGAAATGATGCCACACAGGTGCTGAGAATAAGAAGTATTATTTTACTGTGGGGTGACATAGAGGTTGAAAAGCGGTTGCCTGAAAGTGGACAACCCCTTTAACAGACGTTTTCCCTTTATAATTGAAGTTCCAAAACTCCAAAAGAGTGATATAAGACTGTTTGCTTGCAGTGTATTTTTATCACTTATTTATGCGTTTTTGAACGCAGGTTTCATCACAAAACTGCAAGTAAATCCTTATGCCTGCAAAGTCAATGAGAATCCTGAAGTTTGTGCATATATTGCATTTTTTCCCTTGCAGATTTGGTGTAGAAATAAATCCGCAGCATGTCAAATGTTTCAGGGTTTTTGCAGCGTTCTTCCACCTCAAAATGCATGAAAAGCCCTTTGAAAAAGTGCATGAAAAAACACATAAAAACATGACAAAAACACATAAAAAAGGCATGTTTTTTCTGCCAGGAGATGCAGATACTCAACGTGTTCACATAGTCTCTAATGGCCACTTTACACACAGCTACAGGTAACAGGTTATCCACAGGTAACTTACTGGCTGCAGTGAAATCATGGAGACCTGGTTCTATCTTGTTGCTGTGTACAAATGGAACTATGTCTCCATGATTTCACTGCAGCCAGTAAGTTACCTGTGGGCAACCTGTTACCTGTAGCTGCGTGTAAAGTGGCCATAAGGGTACCGTCACACTGTGCGATGGCACCGCCGATTTCTTAGGCGATGCAGGGGCGTGGCCTATCGGCACCGATATCGCCCCTGCATCGCCTAATGTAATTTTAGTGGTCGCCTGGTTTCAGAGCAACCAGGCGGCCGATCTGGGGTGATGTGTACACATCGCCCCATGTAAACAGCCGACGGCGATCTGCCAGGCGATGGAGCCATAGGCTCTCATATTAAGGCATGGCCGGAGGTGTCGCCCATGTAAATGGGGGACGGCGACGCTGGCGGGGGCGGCAAAAACGTGTGCGCTCCCGTCCATCGCCGCCGACATCTCCAGTGCCGTCACACAGTGTGACGGTACCCTAACAGTTTCACACAGGTACTCTGTAGCTCCTTTATGTGCATATCCAGTTATTCATAGATGATGTTCTCTCCTATTGAAGTGGCTCACGTTCCCTTTTCTTCTCCATCCTTCCCACACCATCATGACACCTTCTTACATCCAAGACTTATTTCTGCAGAATGTAATGGACAGATGTCTCATCATTTCTACAGCCACATCCTCCACTCCTGCATACAGACCCCGTAATATTATACCATCCAATGTTTTCCAGGCAGTAAGATGCCTCCTAGTACCTTGCAAATCAATTGTAACTGCTTTTTATCTCCTTTTTTTGCCCCCATATTAATAGTGCCCAAATCAATAACCATACACCTTTTGTATCACCAAAAGTTAACAGTGCCCTCTCTGCGCCTCCAAATAGCAATAGTGCCGTAATTGTGGCCCCACATGCTAATAGTGTCACCCTCTACCTCCAAATATTAATAGTGCCTCCATATAATAATTTTAGTGCCTCTACTTAGTAAGGTCCCCTTTATGTGCCTCCATATAGCACTATAGCCACCTTTTCAGATCAACCCTGTTCCATTTGTGCCAATAAAAGCAAAATAAAACTACTGTTTCCACAATTAGCAGTGATGTTTTCCGTCTTCTTCCACCACTGGCTGTGCAATGTAGTGAACCCATTGGGCTCCCGGACATGTTGGGATTTGACAACTGCTCTGGACGTCTTCAAGGTCTTCCCAATTTCTGGGAACTTCTTGGATGGTCCAGGAGAGTTGGCAAGCATGCTTTAAAACAGGGCAGAAGCAGCCACATGGAAGTCATAATGCCTGATTGGGTTTAGATACTTCTGTTCTACATAGGAAGGAATCGGTACTACAAATGGCGCCTAATTGTTGAGCATCATTTCCCTTTGGGACCCAGGTGTCTATTTTATATGAGACCATTATTTTTTGCATTACAGTATAAAGCTGTGCATTTTATGGCTTTGTGGTAATAGTTAAATGGAGCACACGCACCACTTATTTACGTTGAGTCATTCCAAGAGTTGCTTGGATGGTTCCTAATCAGATAGAGCGATGAGCGGCTGCATCTTCTGTTTTAATTGTGTTATCAAAATGTGGAAAATGTATTAGAATAGACCTATGTAATATTATTCAGCTAATACAAATCTTTCAGTGACCTTTGCAGCTTAATGGGCATTTCATTGTGTAATCCATGTTTAGGTTTCAGCAAATGGCACTGGATAACAAAGTTAACCTGCTTTTAAAGGCGGACGCCTTATCACCGTTATCTTGTTATGTCTCCAATGAAAGCACATATGGACACAACTTAGCAAATATTAGGGGAAACTAAAACCTTTGGTAAAATTTACTAAAATTAGGATGTGTTCCAGTGCTGCAGAAGTTGAAATATAAGATAGTAGGATAATATTCCACAAATATGTTGACCGACGGGGAAGACGATGTCTATCTCTGTACTTCCAAGACCTGAATATGTGAAATCTGATTTGATTTGACCTTTCCTTTTTTTTACTATTATATTTTGAGATGATCATTGTAAGAAAATATTATTTTGCAATACTCTGTTACAAAGTGTTTATGTAAACATAGACGCAATCACTCCTCCAGCTGCCCTGCAGCATCTGAGTCGGTCCTCACCGCATCTCTCTGTTCCCAGGTCTTGCGCATGCCACACAAATCTTCTTGGAGGATACTAAGGGTGCATGAAAGTGCAGTGTCCTTCTCCTAAAGGAACAGTGTGGCACTCTATATGTGTACCCAGCCAATGGCTGGAGGGCACTAGGTACTTAACGCACCCTTCCCTATTGGGTGGTGCCTGAGCAATGAATTCATTTAGTTTTGTGCATGTTTGCTAGTTATCAGGTCCCATATCCTGTGACTGCTAACCTGTACCTGAGTTTCAGTACTTGTTCAGTGTACCTGTACCTGCCAGTACCTGCCATCTTGCCAGTACTAGCCTATCAGCCAGTACCAGCCTACCAGCCAGAACCAGCCTACCTGTCTGTACCAGCTTGCCTTGCAGTACCAGTCCACCTACCTGCTCCAGCCATTCTGTAAGTACCTGAGATTGTACCTGCTTGACTGACCCATGGGATCAGCTGCTGCAGCATCAGGGACTACCCTGGAGTGGCACCTGGTGGCTACCTTCCAGCACAAGCCTAACCACAGCATCAGTGGCTCTAGAGATGAGGTAGCTCCTTAATTACACCCCTCCAAGCAGGGTCGTAACTACAATAGGTGCAGGGGTTGCGGTCGCCAGGGAACCTAGAGGCCCCAAAAGTCCCTTTGGCCTATATAAAATAACCAATGCTATTAAAGAATTTACAATAATTGGAGGCCCCTTTGGAGCTTTACATCAGGGCCCATGAGCTTCAAGTTACCCCACCACCTGCAAAGTAAGCCCGGCTCCATGGCGCAGTGGGTTCGCACTGTTTAGCATGACAGTTTATGCCATATGTATCTGTAATTGGCCTCTCAGTATATGGAATATGAGCTGCTATTTGTTGGCAGGCTTTGCTAGCATGTAGAGATGATGATAGCTTCTACCTTTTTGACGCTGCTTGGGTCACTTATAGTCTTTATTTTCTTATGTGTCAAAATGGATCAAAAAGTACCAGTGAAGAGTGAAGTTAGGAAAGCATATACCGTATATACTCGCGTATAAGCCGGGTTTTTCAGCCCAAAAATTGGGCTGAAAAGTCCCCCCTCGGCTTATTTGCGAGTATATACCCAGTATACAGCCGCCCGCCCGCCCGCCACCCCCATCAGTATACAGGCCCCCCCATCAGGATCCAGGATTCCCCCTGGGGTGGCGGGCGGGCAGCTGTATACTACCACTGGGGCTGTATATATCTCTGGGGCTGCTGTATACTACCACTGGGGCTGTATATACCTCTGGGACTGCTGTATACTACCACTGGGGCTGTATATACCTCTGGGGCTGCTGTATACTACCACTGGGGCTGCTGTATACTACCACTGGGGCTGCTGTATATACCTCTGGGGCTGCTGTATACTACCACTGGGGCTGTATATACCTCTGGGGCTGCTGTATACTACCACTGGGGCTGCTGTATACTACCACTGGGGCTGCTGTATATACCACTGGGGAGGCTGCTGTAACACTTCTGGGGCCTGTATATACCACTGGGGAGGCTGCTGTATACCACACTGCTGGGGGCTGTATACCTGTGCTGGGGTCCACCCTCGGCTTATACACGAGTCAATAGGTTTTCCCAGATTTTGGGGGCAAAAGTAGGGGGGTCGGCTTATACACGGGTCGGCTTATACACGAGTATATACGGTAAGCAGAATGGTGGGGGATTTGTGAGGTGAGTATTAATTATTTCTTTTTTGACTCATTCTCATCCTTTAAGGTAAAGAAAATTCTAAGTAGTTAATCCCTTTAAGAATGATCAAGTTTGTGGCTGACTGTTTTTTTATGCTGACGTTTTGTTATTAAGGTTTCCAGTATTTATGAGTATACTGTATGTAATGGAATCCTAATCAAAATAGGTCCAGTATAGCAGTCATGACTCCATTATATCACAGCCCTAATGGAAGTCTATATTCGGAATTTTGTCAATGCCTTGGTATTTGACAATCTTGTTGGCCACTATACACATGGGTATACACTAGGGATGAGTGGATCTGATGAAACTCGAATTTGCCAAATCATGCAAATCTTATCAGGAAATTTGATTTGGATCTAATTTATTCTCCATGATTGCCCCTTATTGGGCTCTGGCATCTGGGAAAAATTCAGCGCAGAAAAAATGTAAAAGAAAACAAAGCTCCTAATACTCACCTCATCGCTCTCATCTCTGCTCACCCCCACAGCTCTCTGCCCCCATATGGTATTCAATGCCCCATCATGCTGTCACTGCCATGTGCTGAAACCCAGTGTCGTAGCTTGGGGTTTATGAGCCCCGATGTGAAAGCTCCAATGGGACCCCTAATTATTGCAAATCTTTAATAACATTAGTCTTTTTCTATAGTCCAAAGAGACTTGTGTGGCCCCCTAGGTTCCAGGGCCTGGGTACAATTGCAACCCTGCACCTATTGTAGTTATGCCCTAGCTGAAACCTCTGACTTCTTCACACTAGGCTGGGATTCCTGTACTCAACCAAGCCTGGCATTTTGTGGTGTCATGGCATCACAACCTTACTATGTGCATGCACAGAAATGTCATTGGCCTCATGGCTCACCTCCCTAGCCACCCTTGCTGCTCACTATCCCTCATATGGATCTGGGTGCCCTTTCCTACCGGCCTCTTCACACTAGCCTGGCACTTCTGTACGCAACCAAGACTGGCATTTCATGATGTTGCAGCATCACAACCTTAAAATGTGCATGCCCAGAGATTTAATTGTCCAAGTCACTGCTGGAAGTCCCAGCCCAGCTTGCAGCCGTCTAGGGTTTCAGAATTGGGCTTCGGTAAGGTCCTATGGGTGACAACAAACAGTGGAAGTGGAGAGGTGACCAATGATATAAGACATTTTTTTTTACATTTTTCCAAAGAGCAAATTACAAAGAAATTATATTCTGGATTTTTGTAAAATTTGAGCAGAATTTAATTTTATTCAAATTAATTCTCCAATTTCTAAAATACACGGTGGGCCATATGTATAAGGTTACACCTAAATAAAATGGGAATTGTTGGTGTTATCAACTTCCTGTTTGTGGCACATTAGTATATGGGTGGGGGAAAACGTTTCCAAATGGGCGGTTAGGAAAAATGGAACAGGACCCTCAGTTTACACAGAACATTATGTTCAGTCATGAGGCAAACTTTTTTGTGAATGGTGAAGTTAACTAACAAAACCAGCGCTATTGGTCTGATACCAATCCACAGTGGATAGATCCCTCCAAGACTGTTGGAACACAAAAATTGATGGTATGGTGTGGTATTTGGGGTACAAAGATAGTGGGGGCATTCTTCATCAATGGAAACCTCAATGCCACTGGATACCTGAAATTGCTACATGATGATGTGTTGCCCTCTTTATCCACTGAAGATGGCACATTCCCTGAGTTTTTCCAACAAAATGGTACACCACCACATTATGGGTGTCAGGTCCGAGTATTCCTACAAGAACAGTTTTCTGGAAAGTGGATTGGTCGTCGTGGGTCATTTGATTGGCCACCAAGGTCTCCAGGTCTGACCCCCTTATCTTTGGGGTCATCTGAAGGCAATTGTCTATGCTGTGAAGATATGAGATGTGCAGCATCTGACACAAGGGACACTGGAAGCCTGTGCTAGCATTTCTTCTGCGGTGTTGCTATCAGTGTATCAAGAGTGGGAGAAGAGGGTTGCATTGACAATCCAACACAATGGGCAGCACTTTTAATACATTTTAGAAGTGATCATAAGCTTGTAAATAACTCATGAAAGAGTAAAGATACATTAAAACCAAGCACACCATTGCTTTTCGTATGAAATTCTCAATACGTTTGATGTGTGACATGACCCTCTTCCCGTTAAAAAAAATAAAGTTGGATCCAAAATGGCTGACTTCAAAATGACAACCATGGTCACCACCCATCTGGAAAAGTTTTCCCCCTCCCATATACTAATGCACCACAAACAAGAAGTTGATATTGCCAATATTTCCCATTTTATTTAGGTGCATCCATATAAATGGCCCACCCTTTACACTCTTACGCTTATGAAATTTGGTCTAACATTTTACTAGTGATTAAAAATAAAACTGAACATGTATAGAAATGTGTCATATTTTCTCCATCTTCTTGGACTGCTGACAGAATAATTCCTCTTGAGAAGGAAACTTACTAGAGGGCAGGTGCACATCCGTACTTAGGGGCTAAAGAAGTAGCCATAGTCCAGACTAAGGGTACCTTTACACGCCGCTACTGGCGGGTGGCTACAACCGGATGCATGCGAGAAATGTATCTTGCACCGGCAATTCAACCCGTGGTAGCGGCGTGTGAAGACGGTTGTAGCCACCCGCCAGTAGCGGCACCTGTTTCCGAGCACTGCCCTGAAACAGGTGGCTACCCTGGCGATTGTAGCGACCTGTATCGGCGTGTAAAATAGGAACAGAAGGGGTGTCACTACACCATGCTATGTACCTGGTATGTACCTGGGGCGTGACACAGCCTCCGGGAAACCACCCCCCCTTCAGCGATCATTGGAGGAAGCTCCTGCGTGACGATTGGATGTTGCTGCATAGGGCGGCATATTTAAGGAGCTGACCAGTCACACTACACAATTGCTCGAGCGTCATGTATTATTCAGCCTCCTGCGATGCCTGCCCAATCATGATGTTCTTGCTTTGTCCTATCAGCGTACGGACGTCTCGTAATCCACAATTGTGGCACGCCTATGTGTTGTCCCTGCTGCACCAGGTCCGCCCATATTAGCTTGTTGTAGCGGTGTGTAAATGAGGTAAGGTGCTCGGCAGTAGGTAACTTGAGACACCCGGCGGTGTATCTAGAGATAGATGTAACCTACTGTAGCGCACCTTGTTGCGGCGTGTAAAGGTGGTGCGATTACCGTTTGCAACCGTTTGTGCGTGCTCGTGCACGTGAAGTAGCCGGTTGTAGCCACCCGCCAGTAGCGGCGTGTAAAGGTACCCTAAGGAGTGTTTGTAAATTCACAGTATTTTGGTCATGTTGGTGCAAGTTTGTTTCTGGACCTTTACGCGGAATAATTCCCTTTCAGGATGATATTTTTTTTCTGCTTTTGAATAACGTACAATAGTCTAGCTCGTCTAGCCAGTCCTACACCTGCAAAATCTTTTGATCCTTTGGCAAAAGTATCCTTGGACACCAGCATTCCCAACTGTGCTCCACAAGCCGCGCTCGCCACCAACTCAAGTCATAAAAAGGTTAATATGATAACAGAACATTGCTTCATTTCCCAGTTCTGCACATGGACCTTCTTCCACTAGGCTTCCTGCATCATTTTATTTCAGATGAGCTTGCGAAATAGAGAAAATTAAGCCACTACATTGGTTCCTTCATAAGAATTCAATTTCTGAAAATGTCCCCCATAAGACTCTAAATGACTTTTACTATGGATTCTGATTTTAAAGAATAATCGCTCCTTTTGTGATAATGTGAGCTATCATGCAGTTACTTTATTATAGAGCAACAGACTGTCGAAAAGTGGTTTTTAGAAAGACATTCATTAGCATAATGGAGGGGAGCCAGGATGTTTTCTCCTTCTTGTAAAGGAACAAATGGTGAACACGCAATTTAAAATCTCAATATTTTGGGCCAGGAACTGCCGACTCAGTACGCCAGGTTGCAAATTGTTCTGTAGAAATGAGAAGAACGGGTGCCCAAAAGATCCTTTACCAATGCGATGTTTTCATTCGGAGACGGGGTTGTTGTGGTACCTGATGCATCGCCTGTTGTGGCTTTTAACTAACTGAATCTGTAATAAAATGGAAAAAAAATCTGTAATTTGAGCAAATTTCAAATTCCACAAAAAATTGTCTCCTCTATTTTGTTTTTGAGTAAGTAACTGAGACTAAATGCAAAACGCTCTACAAACATAAAATAGATTCCGTGCTCTGTGTCTGTGTATAGCATTGAGTCAATTTAACAAGAAAAAAATATGTATTTCACATTTTCAGAATTGGTCCTAAAGTAGGTTTATGATACAAAATCACCAAAGAGAAAAATAATATTCAGACGTCCATTATGCAAATGAAGGAATATTATTGGGTGATACAAAAGGGAAATAGGGAGAGTACAATGCAACACAAGAGACGATCCTACAGGGTCCATTGTCAATACACAATGTATACCAGGAACGTAACTGCAACAGGTGCAGGGGTTGAGATCGCACCCGGGCCCCGGAGCCTAGGGGGCCACAAAAATTCCCTATGGCCTATACTAAAAGACTATTGCTGTTAAAGATTTGTAATGATTAGGGGCCCGGTTGGAGCTTTCGCATCCGGGCCCATGAGCTTCAAGTTACGCCACTGATGTATACAATATATTCTTTTAGACCAGAGATTATTATTAAGAATCACAAATATATGTGAGAATTACACCTCCAAAAACAATGTGTAAATATCAGAGTTGTCTTATAGTAGCCAAACTGACCAAAAATTGGTGCATTATATAAGGTTGTAGCCTACAGGTATTGACATACACCTTATTAAGATCTCAACTTATATAAGTAATAGCCAAAACCTTATCAGGAAATCCTGAAGGTGTACACAATTCAAAATTAATAGTCAAAAACAGTCTTAGGCTAGGGTCAGACTTGCATCTGCCCCTGAGCCTGCAGAATCCAGCAGAAACTTAGTTTCTGCATGGAGTAGCGCATAGTAGTGATGGGCGAATCCTAAATTACTCGGAATCGCTTGACTCTAGCGAGTCCGAGCACAGGACTCGCTACTCGTTGCGAGTCTAGCGAGTCCAATGTTAATGAATGGGGAAGCGAGTAATAGCGAGTAGTGTGAGATTTACAAATCGCAGATGTGTCTCGGAAGCTTCAGCCTGAAGCAATCCTAGTTTTGTCATTTATTTGCATTGCTCATTTACTTTGTAAGTAATCGCTGACTCGCACAGATAAGATCCTGTCTCCTCTGTACAGGCTGCCAGCTCCAGGGTCCTAGAGCCTGCCTGCTGCCTGATGTAGCAGAGCTGAGATTGTTCTCAGTCTGCTCATTCCCTGTGTACAGACATGAATGTCTGTGCACAGAGATGATGTAGCAGAGCTGAGATTGTTCTCAGTCTGCTCATTCCCTGTGTACAGACATGAATGTCTGTGCACAGAGATGATGTAGCAGAGCTGAGATTGTTCTCAGTCTGCTCATTCCCTGTGTACAGACATGAATGTCTGTGCACAGAGATGATGTAGCAGAGCTGAGATTGTTCTCAGTCTGCTTATTCCCTGTGCATAGACATCTATATTTATGCACAGAGGATGTAGCAGAGAGGACATCGCGTTTTGGACTGCGTCGGACGGAAGAGGATTTTTTTAATTAAAGATGGAGTCCCTAATGGCTTTTTTTTTTATTTCTAATAAAACATTTTCCTTGTGTTGTGTTTTTTTTAAAACAATTTAATAGAAATTCATGGCGGTCATGTCTAATATTGGCGTGACCGCCATAAATTTCGGGCTTAGGGTCAGCTGATAATACAAAGCTGGCCCTAACCTCTATTACCCAGCGTGCCACCGCTACCAGGGCCGCTGGAAGAGCGGGGTTCAGCGCCAGAGGATGGCGCTTCAATGAACGCGCCATCTTCTGGGGCGGCTGCGGGCTGCAATTTGCAGCGGGGGGTGCCCAGAAAGCTTGGGCATCCCTGCGCTGCGGATTCCAGCCCCCAGCTGCTTAGCTGTACCTGGCTAGACATAGAAATTGCGCGGAGCCCCACGCATTTTTTTTTAATTATTTCATGAAATTCTGAGATTCTGACTCTGAGACTCTGACTCTGAAATTCATGAAATAATTAAAAAAAAATGCGTGGGGCTCCGCGCAATTTCTATGTCTAGCCAGGTACAGCTAAGCAGCTGGGGGCTGGAATCCGCAGCGCAGGGATGCCCAAGCTTTCTGGGCACCCCCCGCTGCAAATTGCAGCCCGCAGCCGCCCCAGAAGATGGCGCGTTCATTGAAGCGTCATCCTCTGGCGCTGAACCCCGCTCTTCCAGCGGCCCTGGTAGCGGTGGCACGCTGGGTAATAAAGAGGTTAGGGCCAGCTTTGTATTATCAGCTGGCCCTAAGCCCGAAATTTATGGCGGTCACGCCAATATTAGACATGACCGCCATGAATTTCTATTAAATTGTTTTAAAAAAAACACAACACAAGGAAAATTTTTTATTAGAAATAAAAAAAAAAGCATTAGGGACTCCATCTTTAATTAAAAAAATCCTCTTCCGTCTGACGCAGTCCAAAACGCGATGTCCTCTCTGCTACATCCTCTGTGCATAAATATAGATGTCTATGCACAGGGAATAAGCAGACTGAGAACAATCTCAGCTCTGCTACATCATCTCTGTGCACAGACATTCATGTCTGTACACAGGGAATGAGCAGACTTAGAACAATCTCAGCACTGCTACATCATCTCTGTGCACAGACATTCATGTCTCTATACAGGGAATGAGCAGACTTAGAACAATCTCAGCTCTGCTACATCATCTCTGTGCACAGACTTTCATGTCTGTACACAGGGAATGAGCAGACTGAGAACAATCTCAGCTCTGCTACATCATCTCTGTGCACAGACATTCATGTCTGTACAGAGGGAATGAGCAGACTGAGAACAATCTCAGCACTGCTACATAATGTCTGTGAGCAGGCGGGCTCTAGGACCCTGGAGCTGCACAGAGAAGACAGCTGGACTCAGCTCGCAAAGAAACAGCAGTTATCTGCGAGTTTCCCTGCTATCACTGGCACAGTAGCCGAGTCTAATGCAAACAATGGCAATCCTAGTTTTGTCAGCGTTTCTGACAAAACTAGGATTGATATTGATTTGCATTGGACTCGTGCGAGTAATCACTGGGAAACTCGCAGAGTACCGAGTCCTGCGAGTCCCTTACTACTCGCCGAGTAACGAGTCCTAGCGAGTAGATTCGCCCATCCCTAGCGCATAGCCTTACCAGCAGGTAATGCAATGCGCCACCTGTCTATGTATCTCTAGGGCAACTGGACGATTACCGCAGCCACCGGCTCCACAAGGATCTCCAGGATATGCGCTTTTGGAGAGCGCACAGGACAGGCGGTCTGCAGAATTTCCTGTGCGCTATGCAAAATAGCATATCCTGGAGATCTCTCTGGAGCCAGCGGCTGTGGTGAGCGTCCGGTTGCCACAGAGATCAATAGACAGGCAGCGCGCAGCGTTACATGCTGGTAATGCTATGCGCTAAGGCTGGGTTGATGTGCGCTGTGAATGCAGCGTATCTGAGCGCAGCTAAACGCAGGCAATATGTGCTCCTATGTTTAACATAGGAACGCATAGTACCTGTGCATACCTGCGCTCAGATGTGTTTGCGTTTGGCTGCGCATAATTTATGCACATGCCGAACACAGCATGTTGCATTTTTTGTGCGTAGCTGTGTGCTTGCTTTATGCGCATGCAGACAGCTGCGCACAGAAAATGAGTGAAAGTGCATCTATGTGCATTGCCATCTGCTGGCAAGCGCACAGACGCTGCGGACAAAGAGGTCATCCGGAGGTAAATCTTCTCCTGGTGTTCTCTTCTTTCCTCTTCTTCTTCTTTCCTCTTCTTCTTTCCTCTTCTTCTTTCCTCTTCTTTCTTCTTCTTCTCTTCCTCCCTGCCGCCGCCGCCACTACCGCTGGTTAAAAGAGCCAGCGGGAAAGCGAGAGCCGGTTTTCCCGCCCTGCTAATTCAAGTGATCAGCTGATGATCATTTGAAGGTGGGAAAAACGGCGCTGGCTTTCCCGCTGGCTATTTTAACCAGCGGTAGCGGCGGTGGCAGCAGGGATGAAGACATCAGCGCCGGTGGTTGGGATCTTCACCGCTGATCTCCGCCTCCCGGCCAATGCCACTGGATGGCAGGGTGGCTCACACCACATTTTCATGTGAACTCATGCGGACAATCTCCGCTGCTTTCACATGAAAGTGTTTGCGTTTGACACTGAATATGGGTATGCGCTGCAGTGCCGAACGCAAATCTGACGCCAGCCTAATCCGTGCAGAAACTAAGTTTCTGACAGATCCTGCAGGCTCAGGAGCAGACGCCTGTCTGACCCTAGCCTTAGACCAAAAGCTCACAAAGGCTGACACCCAGTACAGGTAATCAGCTAGATCACAAAGGATAGAAGTGAAAAGGAGAAAGATTTGGGAGCAAAAAAATAAATAAACCAAGGGTTCCTGTTATGGTACCTTTACACGCCGCTACGGAAGGTTAGAAACAACCAGGTGTCTCACGTGCACGAGCACGTTCCAACGGTTGAAAACGGTACCCGATACAGCCTTTACACGCCGCTACAAAGTGCTTTACAGAAGGTTTAATCTATCTCTGGAGGCACCGCCGGGTGCCCCAAGTTACCTTGTGTAGAGCACCGTCCCTCATTTACACGCCGCTACAGAAGGTAATATGGGAGGACCTGGGGCAGCAGGGACAACACATAGGCGTGCCAGAGTTGTGGATTACGAGACGCTCGTACGGTGATTGGACAATGCAATAGCATCATGATTGGCCAGGCAGCGCAGGAAGGCTGGCTAATACATGATGCTATAGCAGTTGTGTAGTGTGAGTGGTCAGCTCCTTAAATATGCCGCCCTATGCAGCGACAACCAATCGTAACGCAGGAGCTTCCACCAATGATCGCTGAAGGGGGGCGGTTTCCCGGAGTCTGTGTCACGCCCCAGGGATGTAACTAGGTGTTGAAAAGACCTTCCTGTTCCTCATTTAGACGCCGCTACCATTGGGTTGAAACCAACCTGTTTTTGAGCACTGCTCTGAGACAGGTGTCGACAGTGACGGGTGGCAACAACCTGATTTACACGCCGCTACCTCGGGTTCTTTTGACGGTGCAAGATACATTTGTCTCCGACACCCGGTTGTTTCTAACCTTCCATAGCGGCGTGTAAAGGTACCATTAGAGATCAGCAGGTTTACCGGGTGGAGAGGGTGAAAATCAGAGGTATGTGTCATAGAGACCCTGTAGGGGCCTCCACCGCTACGATCATTTCAGACATCTCCTTCAGGGGGCTATCGCAATTGTCCAAACCCAGATTTAGTCAAGACGCTCAGATCTCTATTCAACACCTTCGGGTGGATGTCACACAATTCCATTTTGAAGTCTTCTGTGTATTTACTACCTGCCAAGTAGTTATAAAACTGGTAATGGATAGATATGACACCGCAGTGACAAAAATGGATTATTTGAAGTTTTATGAAAAATGAATATCTTTTAACATCTTTAGTATCCTCCCTCCCTATAGCACCGAGAATATATTACATGTCAACATGTAGCATTACTTGGGTGGGCAAGTGCTATTGGGATTATTTTTTAATTGAAAAGCCCTCTTGTTGTTCATGTATAGGAGAGTTAAATTAAACAAATAGAAAATGGAAAACCCTTCTATTCAGGAAGGTGTAGAAGACTCTTAAAGGATGGTTCAATTCAGAAATGGAGCAGAAGACGTGAAGAAAGAAGATTTTGTGAAAACCTATTCACCACTTCTCAAGACTACCTTATTATAAGTTAGGCTGGGGTCACAGTAGCATTTTTCACATGCGTTTTTGGAGACCTGCGTTTTCAAAAACGCATGTAAAAAGCGCACCCATAGGCCCCCATGTTAAAAAACGCATGCCCTAATAGCCAAAAAGCATGTGTGACTGTCCCATGCGTTTTTGGAGCATATCCAAAAACGCATGCGTTTTTTAATAAGGGGCCTTATGGAAAACGCATGCAAAAACGCATGTACAATTAGTGCCATTCAAAAACGCATGCGTTTTCCATAGGAGCCCATGATAAAAAAACGCATGCGTTTTAGAAAAGGCATGCGTTTTTTTAACATGGGCTCCTATGGGAAACGCATGCGTTTTTGAATGGCACTAAAAGGTACTAATTGTACATGCGTTTTTGCATGCGTTTTCCATAGGAACCCATGTTATAAAAACGCATGCGTTTTCTACAAAAACGCATGCGTTTTTCAAAACGCTCAAAAAAATACTACATGCACTATTTTTAGGTGCAGATTCAAAAACGCAGCCAAAAACGCATGGAGCCATCACACACCTTAAAAAAACTCATGCTGACATGAAAAAAACGCATGAGTTTTGTTAAATCACTAAAAAAAACGCATGGCAACTGTGACCACAGCCTAAGGCTGGGGTAACACTTGCGTTTTTTTCATGAGTTTTTGGAGACCTGCATTTTTAAAAAAACATGTAAAAACGCACCCATAGGCCCCCATGTTAAAAAACGCATGCCCTAATAGCAAAAACGCATGTCTTAATATCAAAAACGCATGTCTTAATATCAAAAACGCATGTGTGAAAGTACCATGCGTTTTTGTGTGCGTTTTTGGATGGTACTAATGTACCATGCGTTTTTGTGTGCGTTTTTGCAATTATGTGTTTAGATGACATCAAAAACGCATGGTACATTACTACCATTTAGTACCATCCAAAAACGCATGCTACATTAGTACCATTTAGTACCATCCAAAAACGCATGCGTTTTCCATAGGGGCCCATGAAAAAAAACGCATGCGTTTTTAAAACAGCACCAAAAAAAAGTGCATGCACTATTTTTGGGTGCTGATTTAAAAACACATGCAAAAACGCAGGGTGCCATCAGACACCTTAAAAAACGCATGCAGAAACGCATTTAAGGCACTAAAAAAACTCATGCCAAGTGTGACCCCAGCCTAACATAGAACATAAGGAGCCGGGTGCAGAACGTTTAGATTACATTTCCATTATGAAAAAAAACAGATCTTAAGGCAAATTTTTTTTAAGTAATCTACTAGTGCATCTCAATGAATTAGAATATCATCAAAAAGTTAATTTATTTCAGTAATTCAATGCATGAAGTGAAACGCATAATATATAGAGTCATTACAAACAGAGTGATCTATTTTAAGTGTTTATTTCTGTAAATATTGTTGATTATGGCTTACAGCCAATGAAAACCCAAAGGTCATTATTTCAGAAAATTAAATTGGGGATGATGAAGGGTTAAAGGTGATGAGCACAGGGAGAGGGGTACTTGGACACCGGGATGGATTTTATGGCTGTGACAGGTTACAACCCCATGTAGATGGCCTGTGAACCGCAACGTTGGAATAAAGTTAAAGAGATTTTACCCAGGGCCGGTGAGTGCTACCTTACTGTGTTCTGTCAGAAACTTAGTTTCTGGCAGGAGCAGCGCATAACGTTACCAGCAGGTGACGCTATGCGCCGCCTGGCTATGGATTGCTATGGTAACCGGAAGCTTAACACAGCAGCTGACTCCACAGACAATCCCCGGATATGTGCTTTTGATGAGCGCACCGGAAAACACTGCAAACAGCATTTCCTGTGCGCTCTGCAATACCGCAATCCAAAGCCAGGTAGCACATAGCATTACCTGCTGGTAACGCTATGCGCTGCTCCTGCCAGAAACTAAGTTACTGATGGATCCTGCAAGCTCGGGGCAGACGCAAGATCCACTTGAGGAAGACGTCCTGAGCGTCGAAACATGTTGTGGGAGAGGACCTAGTGTGAATTGAACAATAAACTTACAGGTAAAATACTTGTTGAAGTGTTGCTGTCTTCATATCCCAGCGCTCACCCAAACATCGCTTTATTCTATTGCCTGACCCTAGCCAAAGGCTGTGGAAACCACAGGAGTTTGTATAGATGATTGCAGATGAAGTATCTGGATGGTGAAAAATCTCCAAAACAAACAGCAACTGAATATTTCATTGACTGAATGCACAGACACAAGTGTGTCTAAAAGCCCCTTTACACCTTTCAACATTGTTCCCAACATCGTTTAAAAGTGACGTCAGGAACGATGTTGAAACGACATCGTTGTTGCGTCGTAGCTTGTAAACGCATGATTCAACACCGATA
Source organism: Allobates femoralis (assembly GCA_033576535.1). Taxonomy (NCBI): domain Eukaryota; kingdom Metazoa; phylum Chordata; class Amphibia; order Anura; family Aromobatidae; genus Allobates; species Allobates femoralis. Next base: position 160,127,764 of record JARQOC010000007.1, read on the forward strand.
GTTGTTCAAGTCAGAGTTGACAGGTTTTCCTGCATGCAGGAAAACTTGTCAACTTCAACTTAAGCAACCTCCGGCATCGTTCGGTGTGACACCGCAATAGTGATGTCACGGCCGATCCCGTCTATTCACTGCATTGCAGCGGATCGCTCGAGGGGTTGATCCCAGCCGCTGCGCCAACATCGCAGCGCCATCACCGCAACATCTTGCTGTGTGACAGCTAGGCTGCGATGTTGCACCCGCGGCATCGCTTCCGACATCGCAGCCGATGTTCAAAGGTGTAACGGGGCCTTTAGTTGACCTTAAAAGGCCTTGGTTGTTGATGTTAGTGCATTACATCATGGAGCACAACATGATTAAAGTAAGCCTGGATCTGGAGTCAAGGAAGGTGCATAATAGATTGGACGATTTATGATCTGGCAACAGGTTTCTGAGTATCATCACCTCAGATATGTTTCTAGGGAGTGAATGCTAGCACTATTGTTATTTTTCACAGAAAACCTATTTGACCTCAAGCAATTAAAACAGTAATTGTGGCTATGATAAAAAAAAGGCAGGACTTGCACAACATCGCAGTATGCTCTTTATGGGGATCTGTAGATGTAAAATGGGCAGAGTTCCCATAACTGATCCACGTCCACTGCTGAAGGTCACACCTGATGCTGGTAATAGGATCTTTCTGTGCTGACCATTGTGGAGTTAGCAGGTATCTTGTGGCTGCTGGTGTTTTTGCTGCTGGAGATCTGCAGCTTGGAGCCATGTCATCTGCAGTCTTGGTGTTTGGCTGCTGCTATCAAGTTTGAGTTGTGTTCTTTATTGTCTATGTTCCCCTTTCTGTATACCTTCTTTTGTGTTTTATTAAAACAGTGGTGATGTCTAGTGCACTCACCGGTCTATGCACTAGCCAGGGTGAGTGGAGGGACATTCAGGGACTAAGCACGTTACGGCAGCTGGGAGAAGGACCCATTTAGGGACATTAGAGGAGCTCAAGGGCCGAATGGAGTTTTGTTTTAGAAGGTGTCCCATTGCCCGCTCTTTATCATCAGAGTCTTCCTCTCCTTTTCCATCCCGATGTAGGATGATCCCAGGTGTTGCACTATGCGCTGGACATACCCTAGTCCATGAATGACACATAGGTATTCAAACTGGACCATTGAACAAAAATAGCCTGAACTGGTTATTTTTTTTTCTTTTCCATTATTGTGATGAGTAGGGCATTACCTAGAGAAGAGACCCCTCCAAGATGCACTATGGGAAGGAGACAAGTCAGCCGAAGCAGAGTGATACTCTGGACATCTTTTTTTCAAGCATCTGTCAAGGTTGGGATATGTTGGCCCTTAGATATGGCAATCACTTGGATGTTACTTTCACATATGCCATCTACCAATGCATTGTACAGATCAAATACATCTCGAATACTTTACATGTTCATATCTGCGGACCCCAAGAGCTGACATAGAATGTGTTGAAAGTGAGGACAGACGTATTGCCCCAATGGTCGATAAAACATGTAAACCGAGTGGAAACTTTCCTACATGGTGGTAAAGCTTCAGGTGCTGTTTTGGCCAAATTAAGGCACATGCCAGCTAGGAAATATATATTGCAAGTCAGAGAAACCTCTTTTGGAGTGCTGCGGTTTTCTTATATTTTTTATATTGCAAGTCACAGCTAGATCTCTGTAATTATTTGTCTTTAAATGTATTTTCGGCACGTTCCTTGAGACCTTCTAAAGTGTTGGAAGCTGCATAGAGCCTTTGCTTTATTGGCTGTAGCTAATTGACTAGCATAAACGCCTTTTTTGTGTCCTGATTATAGAATCCTGAGTGCAAATCACAAGACACCTCTGTCTGAATACCACCACATAGTTACACCATCATTATCTGTCTGTAGCATTAGTGCCAATTGACCTTAGCATATGATAATGACTTTTTTTTTTGTAAGGTTGTTCTCTTCAGTCAAAGGAAGGCAGAACAAAGTGCCAGTCTTTAATGATGGATCCAGAATAGGTTGTCCTCATTAAAACAATTGCTATGGCCATGATTGAGACACACACACACTTCATCCTCAAGAACCCTTCAAGCCGTATCCTTTCTTGATAAAGATTTCACTCCGCTCTTTGCAGTTCGCAGCTCAGAGTCCATTGAACTTCTTTGCCTTGAAAATGTAAGCTGGTTACAAATGAGGGACCAGCAGAAAATGTACATTAAAATCAAGCAAAAAATACAAATGAAAGCATGGGTGGCAGAAGGATTGCTGTCATTTTGTTGTATTCTCATTGTAGTCTTCTATTTGTTCCTGAAATCGCTTTTATGTTCATTGTCGTATATTCTGAAAAAGGTCTTATTACAAGAATGAGGTGAGGATCAAAAGTGATGAGCATCAAATGACTACCTGCACAGTGATGGCAATGACTACCTGGCACAACGCTTCATGCCGGTATTTTTGATCCGATACTGTTTTCAATTCTCCCGCTATCAAACATTGGTTCTTTGCAATGTTGATAGTAGTCTGTTTTCCTATTGCATGTCTGTAGACGTCTTGATACAATATGCGCGCGCACCTTCTACAGCAATTTGTAGTCAGACTAAACATTTTCTAGCTACTTCATATGCCAGACAAAACTTTCCCCTAGATTTTCTTTTGCGTCAAATCATACCACAACTTCTATCTTCTTCAATTCTCCAATATCCATACCATTCCTTCTTTGGCTTGCCTATGTATATGTATATGTATAATCTTGCTCAATGAGATTGGATGGATATTGTCTGTAATCAACAATTTTCAAGGATTGTCACAGATTCTAAATGGGATTTTGGTCTGGGCTGTGACTGGTCCATTTATTTAAACCATCCATTGTAGCTCTGGCAGGATGTTTAGGGTCATTGTCCTGCCTGAAGCTGATCCTACACTCAGTCTCAAGCCTTTTACAGCCTCTCCAGGATTGTCCTGTATTTAGCTTCATCCATTTTTCCATCACTTTGAGTATCTTCTTCCCTGCCACTGCTAAAGAAAAGCCTCCCCACAGCAGGATACTGCCACCACCATGGATGATGGTGGGGATGGTGTTTTCAGGATGATGTTCAATTTAGATTTCCCCCATACATAGTATTTTGCATTTTGCCCAGAAAGTTCTCCTTTGGAACTTTCCATACACCTTTTTCCACTATTTGCTTTGTCCTACACATGGATTCTTGTAAACTGCAAATGGGACTTTTTATGGCTTGCTCTCAGAAATATCCTTCTTCTTGTCACCCTTACATAAAGGCGAGATTTGTGGAGTATATGACTAATAGTTGTCCTGTGGATAGATTCTCTGCCCTGAGCTGTGATCTCTGTGACTCCTTCAGTGACCATTGGCCCCTTGGTGGCTTCTCTAATAAGTGCTCTCCTTGCTTGAGATGTTACTTTGCCATGTCTTGGTAGGTTTGCAGTTATGCCGTACTCCTTCTATTTTTGGATGTTGCATTGGACAATGCCCCTTGAGATGTTCAGAGCTCAGGGTATATTTTTATAATCTAACCCTGTGTTACTCTTCTCCACAACTTTATTCCTGACCTGTCTGGTGGGTTCCTTGGTTTTAATGATGCTGCTTGATCCCTAATGTTCTTGGACAAACCTCTGAGGCCTTCACAGAATAGCTGTAGTTATATTGAGAATAAATTACACATAGGTGGAGATGATTTAATAATTAGGTCATTGGTCATAACTGGTCATTCAGGATTTTATTTAGCGGTTTCAGACTACAGGGGTTGTATTGAACTTCTGAATTTTTAGATTTATATTTTTAAAATATTTAGAAAATCATGTATCATTTTTTACACTTCACAAATCTTGTACTTGGTTTGGTATCTATTTATAATTGCAATGGGTTTTTTGCCCTTCTGAGTCCACTGCATGCAGTCGGTGGTCATGTGGATACGCCGAGCATTGGCCGCGCAGCGCCATTGCGAGAGTTCTAGCGACTCGCTATGCTCGCAGCGGATGCGACTCGCCTTGCAGCGCGAAATTGCGCGAAGCGGCATTGCGAGTCAGAGACTCGCTCTCTAATCCTGATGCATGTGCATCGGGCACCCAGCTAGTATCACATAAAACCCAATATAAATACATATAAGTTTTGGGGGGGTAACGTGAAAAAATGTTAAAAAGTTCACAGTATGAATACATTATTTAAGGCACTATGTATGCATGGTCATTTCTTCTCCAGATCTCCTCTATGTCAGACTAATCTTTCCTTAACTCTCCAATGTGTCTGGTGTAATGCAGTGGCTTGCTGAATTGCAAATACCGGTGTATATCACAAAGCTCACCATGGAACTTGTGGTGCCATAAGGGTTCATGTATTACAAGTGGTGGGTTTGCAAGCTATCAGAAAGACATGGGTGTGTCTGGCAAACCTGAAATCTCCCATAGATGTGTCTTATGTGGAACAGATGGGATATAGTCCAACTATAGACCAGGTCTCGCTCAGTGTTTGGAGCCACCATTGTCCTCGAAGGCACCTTCGATGAAATGCTTGGAAGTGGTTGGCATCCTGGTAGGCACGGGGTGAGGAGACCAGGGATGTGTGGAGAGCCTGGAGTATCTCTCTCTCTGTTTCAGGATTGGTGGACTGAGAGATCATGAGTGGAGGTTGTACTGCTTTCACTGAAACACTGTAATGGACTGTGTAAATTCCACCAGGCGGGCGTTCCCGGCATTGGAACAAACTAAATGTCATGAATGTTAAATTGATGTTAATGGACTGTGCCATGTGTGAGGTCTTATGATATGTAATAAACCGAATGGACTTTTTTTTACTGTAAAAAACGTGCCTGTTTGCCTCAATCACACTTCTATTTGAGTGTCCCCCAACACCTCAGTGAGCAAATCACTACACTAGTCAGATCTCCCAAATGATTTCTTTTGGGGGGGGGGGAATAACCCAGTTTTCAATTAATCAAATTATTAATACCAAAATGCCCTTGATCATGGAGATCAATTGTTTATGACTCTCAAATTCATGAGCCTACTAGATTGCATAGATAAACCTACAATTTATAAGCTAAGCTTATTTCTTTTTTTCCTTTAAAATACATTTCCCATACTATTTTATCAAAGCTTTAGTGGATCCTAGTTGGATAGTAAAAAAAAGAACATTTTAAATGTTTCCGTCAAGTTAAAAATTTCTGATCCAATGAAGCGTTAATAATCCGATCAGACATCCTTTACTTAAAAGTCTATTTATTACTAGTTGCTCTGGGTCTTGCATTCCGGACCCCTTGCTGTGCCCACCCCAGAGATTTTAGCTTTCAAGATCGTGACATTTTCACTGCTTCTCAATATGTAGGTGAATTTCCAGAAATCCGCATCCTTCTACAGCACAGATGGTGAGGATAGTGGTGCAAATTAGCATAGTGACCCATACCAGCCAGAGATGAGCGGCTGCTCTGCTGCAGACAGGTGTGCAGATGTAACATGGAAAAAGGAGATGAAAGCAGATATTGCAATTAGTTTCCAGTTGGTCAGTCCAGCTTCTGGTTAACTTCTCACATGCCAGTGAAAATATAACAAGAGAACCCCTAATAACATAGTACAGTATCACAACCCAAATTTCTGATTGCAAAATTCCCATGACATATACAGATTAAAGGAATTCAGTTTGTTTTCAATAGGTATTCATTATTTACCGGACTTCAGTTGGATCTCGAGCCATGGCAACTTGATGGATGAATGTGCCATAGGAAGATTGATCTTGTGCAGCCTAGAAAGGTCAACAAGAGTCATGTCAAGGCTTAGATAAGTCCACCAGGGTCTTCTCCAAGCCCATATAGGTCCACCAGGGTGTTATGCAAGCCTAGATAGGTCCACCAGGGTGTTCTGCAAGCCTAGATAGGTCCACCAAAGTCTTCTCCAAGCCTAGCTAGGTCTACCAAGATCTTCTCCGCTGTTATCTTGATACTATCAAGCCATTGGGTTGCTGGCCTTCCTCTTTACCTTTTTCCTTTTATTCTTCCAAGCCATCGGGTTGCTGGTCTTCCTCTTCACCTTTTTCCTTCTATTCTTCCAAGCCATCAGGTTTCTGGTCTTACTCTTCACCTTGCTCCTTCTATTCTTCCCACCATGATCTCCTTCTCCAGTGATCGCTCTCTTAGTAAGATGTGTAGACAAGTTGTAACTTGGTGATCTTGCTTGCAGTGACATGTCTGGCTTGATTTATTCCAAAATTGATTTGCTTGTTCTACTTGCCATCCATGGTATTGATAACATCCTTCTCCAGAACCACATTTTGAAGGCGCTGATTCGTCTTCTAGCTTAGGCTAGGGTCACATTTGCAGATTTTACATGCGTTTTTGAGACTTGTGTTTTGTGAAAACGCATGCGAAAACGCATCCATAGGCCCCCATGCAAAAATCACATGCCCCAACAGCACAGTTTAACTGTACCATGCGTTTTTGGGATATGTTTTTGTCTCAGCACCAAAAAATACTGCAAGCAGCATTTTTTGGTGCTTTTTCAAAAACACATGCGTTTTTTTAACATGGGAAAAGCATGCGCTTTTATATGGCACTAAATGGTACATGCGTTTTTGCATGCGTTTTTTAAGGGTCCCCCACACCTATCAGCAAAAACGCAGGCTGCCAAAAAGCACCTTAAAAAACACATGCCAAGTGTGACCCCAGCCTTAGGCTTGGGTCACACTTGCAGATTTTCCATACACTTGTCATTTGTGAAAAACTCATGGAAAAATGCATCCATAGACCCCCATGTTAAAAATGCATGCCCCAATGCCAAAAACGCATGTCTAAAGGGCCATGCGTTTTTTGGATGCATTTTTGGCTCAGCACCAAAAAATACTGCATGATGCATTTTTTTGATGCTATTCCAAAAACGCATGCGTTTTTTTTAACATGGGGTCCTATGGGAGACGCATGCGTTTTTATATGGCACTAAATGGTACATGCGTTTTTGCATGCGTTTTTTAGGGGTGCCCCACACCTATCAGCAAAAACGCAGCCTAAACACGCAGGCTGGAAAAAAGCACCTTAAAAAACGCATGCAAGTGTGACCCTGGCCTTATCTCTTTATCGTCCAGGTTTCACATAATAACAAAATACTTGCAACTGTCTCAGAAATCAGATTTAGACTCATAACTTTATATTTATTTATTAAGAAAGATAATATAACAAAGTAGTACTGAAACACTTCACCCACTAGGCGGAGCACAATAAATTTGTGCCTTAAGCATAGTACTAAACAGCACACCAAAATCTAGCGTCTGCGTACAGACAGACAGCCGACAGATGCACACTTATGTTTTAGGCTCTGCCCACAGTAGGGCAGAGCACAATGTGCTAAAGTGAGCCAGCAATGTCTCTGTGCAGACACAAGAATTTATCCGGCAATGTGGATGAGGCATGTGCCCTTATGCGTTAGGCTCTGCCCACAGTAGAGCAAAACAAAGTACGTATGCATGAGCTGGCGATATCTCTGCAGAGATGGCTATGTGGAGGATGCAGGAGACATCACGGTAAGCAAGAAGAAGGCAATTAGCAGCGGAGAGGAGGGAAAGACACCCCTTGGGGAAAACGATCTGCATTAAGGCAAGGGTCACACTTGGCATGCGTTTTTAAGGTGCTTTTTCCCAGTATGCGTTTTTGCACTTAGATGTGGGGCAGCCTTAAAAAACGCATGCAGAAAACTCATGCGGAAACGCATGGTATCATTTAGTGCCATATAAAAACGCATGCGTTACCCATAGGGCCCCATGTTAAAAAAACGCATGTGTTTTTGGAAAAGCACGAAAAAACGCTGCTTGCAGTATTTTTTGGTGCTGAGCCAAAAACGCATGGTACATTCAGACATGCGTTTTTGCTATTGGGGCATGCGTTTTTTGCATGGGGGCCTATGAATGCGTTTTTGCATGCGTTTTCACGAAACGCAAGTCTCAAAAACGCGTGTAAAATCTGCAAGTGTGACCCTAGCCTAAGGCTGGGGTCACATTTGGAAGGCACAATGTGGTAACCGCATCCATTACCGGATCCAGTATTACCGTGTGCCGTCACATTTGGCATCATATTGCAGATCTGGATCCAGTAATGGATCCAGATCTGCAATGAGAAAAAATTGTTTCACCAAAAACCGGATCCGGTACCACAAAGTACCGGATCTGTTTGCCATAGGCGGACATTATTAAAAAAAACAAATTAGGTTTTTCAACTGCTCCGAAAAATGCAGCCTGCATGCTTTTTACCGCAGGCTGCAAAACCTGATTGGATTACGGTGTATCCGGTTTTTCTATTACAGCCTATGGCTGAGGATCCGGATCCGGATTTGAAAAAAAAAAACACAAATGTGACCCTAGCCTTACATAGAGCGCAGGAGAATTTCAAAATATTTTTGGGGGGGTATACAGGGGAGTCAGAGGGTAATATACATCTTTATTGAATTCAGTAAAACATCAGCAATATTCTGCCATGGCTTAGTACACACTGTACACTTAATATTCACATTTTTAACTCTCCAGAATATATTATTGAAGGATATCCTCAGTGGCGTAACGATCGCGGTCGCAGCAGTCGTGGCTGAGACCAGGCCCACCCCTGTGCCTCCAGCCGCCCACCGCAACCACGATCGTGTGTGTCCAAGGAGAGGAGGGAGGACGGGAAGTGAGTGAACCCTCACATCCTGCAGCTGTGCCCGCCCCTCCTCTCCTCTCATCGGCGGGGCAGCTGACCACGGAAGTCCTACGGCAAGTGATACACCAACCAACCCCCGCTAGCAACCAACTTCACCCCCCGCTCCTCACCTATGGGGCCCCGGTGTAAATGCTGCGCCGGGGCCCGCAGGGTCATGTTACGCCACTGGATGTTTTCCACTATATGATAAATGTATAGGGTAATCTAGCTGTTGAACTTTTTCCCTGAAGGAAAGCCTAAAATAAAATAGTCAAAATGATAGTGTCATGCCTCGGGATTTGATCCGGTGACCCTGTGCTGTGTGATCGACATCACCAGGTTCAGAATAAAATAAAATACTGCCTATGAAAACTGGTGAGACAAAAGTCTGGTGTTCTTGTTTATGTGTTGATCTCTTCTCCGTTTATAACTTATTTCAGGTCAGACAAATGCAGAAATAATTAAAGAAGAGGTGATATTATCCTTAATTATAACAGGCTGAATAAATACAGACCAGGGACTGTTATCATTTCTTTACACAGTGTAATTATCTTTCCAGGTTAAATAGAATTGATTAATGGAGCAAATATTCTCAGCTTTATGTTACTTTTTCTTATTAATTGGTTAAGGCATTTATTGTATATCTACAGGATGAGCAATAAACGACTGATACATGCAGGAGCCGCCTATGGAGCCCCCAGATTCCCTATTGAGAGACTCGGTTCTGTTCACCGTTCACCATCAACATATTCTTCATATAGGGGCGGCGAGCTTGTGATCAGTCTAGGGTTATTTTAAAATAATGCAAACTGCAGACTTCCCAAACATGAGGGTCCCAGAAGTGGTGTCTAGTATCTATATTATCCAAGAAATTGGTGCTGGCCCTTGCGGGTGAGGTTTAAGGAGGTGCAAAACACAGCCGCTTCCACCCTGAAATCCACTGTTTGAAGACAAAACACATTACTGTATAGATTATGTAGTGCATTTGCTGTTTCAGTGAGACATTTATATTGCAATTAATGTTGTTTAATGTGACCATCTAGTGTCCAGATTTTGTATATGACTGCTTCCCTGGGTTCCTCAGGAAATGACAGCAAGTTTTAATTGTAGCTAGTCCACCCACTAGGGGTGGAGTGTAAGAGTTAAAATGAGCCTGCAGACATGTCCAGGCAGGAGGCTCGAAGAGAAGAAGGTAAGTAAAAGTCGCAAAGGTGTGGTGGTGTGATGAGTGTAGTGGACCAGAAATCAATTTTAGTGGAGGTTGGTGCAGCGGCGTATCTAGTGGGGTGCAGCCAGATCCTTTGCCCGGGTGCAACTCAGAGGGGGCGCTCTGTCACCGTAGTCAATACGTCATCACGTCATCATGCGCCTCCACTCCGCCCTGCAAATTGTGCACGGCCAGCGCCGCATGTGCACAATTGAACCCCTGCTGGTCCACCCCCTGGCAGCAGTTCCCACCCCCGGTCACGTCGCGCTGCGGCTGACGTCACCCGGCGCGCTGCACGCAGTGAGTGCGCGCTTACATTGAAGTCGGACAGAGAAGACAAGAAGAGGAGCTGCGGCCTGCCTCCTGACTGAGTCCATTGTAATAAACGATAATGTAGCTTTACTTGGTAAGTGAGCGTATCAATAGAGCTACGCATCAAATAAAAATTGGCGGTGGTGGTGGCGAAATAAATCTTTACCCCGGGTGCCTGAAAACCTAGTTACACCTCTGGGTTGGTGATACTATGTAATTCTATATGATAACCAATTCAAAGGAGCCTGTCTCTGAAAGAAGCAGTGGTGTTGTGACAATTGCAGCTGTGGTGCTTTGCTGCAATTGAGCAGTTTATTGTTATACCCTTTTATGTCTATTTTCCTTTGGTCTGTGTTCCTAACCTTGTGCCATGTTATTGTAGAGGTGAGACTAGTGTCCTCACTGGCCTACACACTAACCAGGGTGAATTCAGGGCAAATCAGGGCATAGGCATGTGATGGCAAGGGGGGAAGGACCCGTATAGGGATTTAGGGTTCTTAGAGTGCTGACACAGGACAGTGTCAGGAGGTGAGGCCTCTTCCCTCTCCCTATCAGCAGTACCTTTCTTCTATGCCATCCCCATTGTTCACCTTTGTGTTGTGCTGCATGCTGGGAGACTGTACGTCCCAGTGTGACAGGAAGCCCTTAACCAAGAAGTTGGGACTTCCCTGCAGATCGTGCAAAGGGGCAGAGGTTCCTGCTGTAGATAGTTGCTTCACATACACTCACAAGTCAGTGAGACTGAAGGGGGACTTGGCTGAGCTCCAGTGGCATAGACCAATTTTCATTAGATTTTTCTCAGCTTTAATTGTAACCTGGGATTGAGGAGCAGGAGAGAAAAGTAATGTTTTTGCTTTGTGTGCGGAAGGTAATTCTGCTTTAAGAAAAAAATAGCTCATACAGTAGACGCACAGCAAACCTCTACAGCAGAGACAGGCAAACTAGACCATATGCCTTCCCTCTGGGTATCCCTTGGCACTGAGGCTCTGGCAACATATATTCCTTGGTGCAGGAGCCAGAGAAAGATGCTTAATGGCTTTCAGACGCTGATATGAGTTCTGTGACCATGTGGGTCCCTCTTCAGTTGTTGCAGGAGATGAGTTTGAATTACAGCTCAGTCTGGCTTGCCAAGCTTTCTCCGTTGTCTCCGCTATTGCAGCCGAACTGCTTGCCAACAGGATTTATAGTGTATTTAGCTTGGGTATCAATGGAGAAGGCAGCATTGTGTGATAGGACCTTCATGCCAGAGATGCTTATCAATAGAAAAGGAAATGACTCCTGTACTTTCGTCTATGTATATCTCTCCCTTGCATGAAGCATTGCCGCTCTGGAAAGCGGTACAAGGATAGAGGGAGTTAATCCCCTGCGCTTTGATATTACCTTGCCATATGAGAGAACCTGATATAACTTCAGCTTGGCAAAAGAATCAGTCTTCAGTAGATATCGTATCATCAGCTGCTAAAAAAAACCCTAAAAAACCCAAGTGCGATTGGCCGAAATAATGTTTTCAGCTGCAAAATCTCAACCGTTGCACCTGGTCATAGTGGCAGAAGCCTGGCAATGGTCTGACGCCAGCTGTCATGTGCAACTTCATCTCAGTGATGGGCACACAGAACACGTGTTGGTATTTTCGTCACGTGCCGAATATATATTCATTGCTTGATTGTTGTAAACCACTTGGATTAAAAATTCATACAGTTCGATGTGTAGCGAACATTGGGGTGCAGCCCAAAGTGATATCCAGGTTACACTCCGTGTTTTCAAAAGACCAAGATAGGCTAGGGTCACACTTGCATGATGGATGCGTTTTTCCATGCAGTTTTCACACTTGGGTTGTGTGAAAATCGCATGCGAATTCGCATCCATAGACCCCAATACAAAAAACGAATGCCCCAATGCCAAAAACGCATGGCTAAAGTGCCAATGAGATTTTGGCATGCGTTTTTGGCTCAGCATGCCATCATGATGCGTTCCCCTGTGCATGGTGTGAATCACACTTCCCGCAGCCCGCTGTGTAGCAGGTAGCCATGGAACACAGCGAGTTGCTAGTGGCCGCATTCGCCGCTATGCAGCTTGCGTGAAGGATGCGGAGGGAGAAAAAAAATCTACGTTTTCGGCAAACCGTGCATCTTTCAAGTGTGACCCTAGCCTAAAATGGATGACATTGGCAACTAGTGATTAGTTTTAAGGGAGTCTGTCAATACACCGGGACTGGTCAGACCAGGCAAAGGCGCTGGGTGAGTCTGTGACGTAGCACCTTCCCACCTACGGCACTTATTCTCCATTCACAGGTGCATCTCAATGAATTAGAATATCATTAAAAAGTTAATTTTTTTCAGTAATTCAGTACATAAAGTGAAACGCATATATTATATTGCAGGGGTCTCAAACTCGGCTGGGTTGATGGGCCGCACATAGAGAAAAATTGATATCAGGGGCCGCATTGCTTGTAGGACTAAGTGACATCTTTTGTAATACCAGAATTTTTAGCTCAATATAGGAAAAGTTCCCTTCCCTGGTTCCCTTCTTGTAGTAATGTCCCCATCCTGGTCCCTTTTCTCAATACTGGTCTCCATCCTATAGTAATGTCCCACATTCTGGTTCCAATATTGTACTAACACAGTATCCCCATCTCCTCCCCTTCTTGTACTGATATCTTGATCCCCTCCTTGTAATAATGTCCCATCCTGGTCCTCATCATATAGTAATGTCCCTATCTTAGTCCTCATCAGGTAGTAATGTCCCCATTCTGGTCCCCATCTTGTAGTAATGTCCCCATCGTATTGTAATATGCCATCCTGATCTCCTTCTTCTAGTAATGTTCTCTCCCTGGGCCTCATCTTGTAGTAATGTCCCCACCCTAGTCCTCATCATGTAGTAATGTCTCCATCTTGTAGTAATGCCTCATCCAGGTTCTCTTCTTGTAGTAATGTCCTCATCTTGGTCCCCTTGTAGTAATGCCCTATCCTGGTCCCCATATTGTAGTAATGTCCCCCACCCTAATCCCCATCTTGTAGTAATGTCCCCATCCTGGAGCTCATCAAGTAGTAATGACTCCATCTTGTAGTAATGCCCCCATCCTGGTTCCCTTCTTATAGTAATGCCCCCACTCTGTTTCCCTTGTAGTAATGCCCCTTCCTGGTCCTCATATTGCGTTAATGTCCCCCATACTGACCCCATTTTGTAGTAATGTCCACATATTGGTCCCCTTTTGTAGTGATGTCCCCCATCCTGGACCCCTGGACACACACTTTCTCTCAGACAATCACACACACACATTCTTTCTCACACACTCACCACACACACATTTTCTCTCACACTCATACATTCTCTCACACATGCTTTTCTAATCTTAGGCTGGTTTCACACTGCGGAGGGGAACCGCCATGTGAGCGCAGCCAGTGCAAGCCCCTATGTTTATAATGGGGACGCACGGTGCTGCGCTTGACTGCGCATGACCATGCGCTCCCATTCACTGCAATAAGTGATTTGTACGCAGGCGGATGCCTGCACAGAAATCACACACTCTCGTCCACACCAGGAATGCAACATGTTGCGTCTCTGGTGCGGACGAGAGTGTGTGATTTGTGCGCAGGCATCCGCCTGCATACAAATCACATATTGCAGTGAATGGGAGCACACGGTCATGCACAGTCAAGCGCAGCACCGTGCGTCCCCATTATAAACATAGGGGCTTAGGCTGGCTGCGCTCACATGGCGGTTCCCCTCCGCAGAAAGATGCAGAGGGGAACGCCAGTGTGAAACCAGCCTTAACCATGTCGGCGGTCCGGTGCAGAGGGCGGCCACGGTCCCCACTGTGTTATGTCTTTTGGCCACAGCACTGACAAGCTCTGCCACATAGCAAGATCAATGCAAGCCACCAGCCATTGAGAGACCCGCAGGTGACATCATACGACGACGACAGCTGGAGGCCTCTCATTGGCCGGTGGGTTAAATTCATCTAGCTGAGCTATAGAGCTTGTCAGTACCGCAGCCGGATGTCATAACACCTGGGACTAAGGGGGCCCCCTGCTCTGGACCTCCGGCAGTTCAATTGTCCACGGTGCTGCGGGCCACGCAGTGAAGCCCCAGGGGCCGCATGCGGCCCGCAAGCTGCATGTTTGACACTCCTGTTAGATAGAGTCATTACAAACAGAGTGATCTATTCCAGTGTTTATTTCTGTAAATGTTTATGATTATGGCTTACAGCCAAAGAAATCCCAAGGGTCATTATCTCATAAAATTAAAGTAAGGAGGATGAAGGCTTTAAGACCATGCTGCCATATTCCATGAGACATCAGAGGGTGACTATAATATTGATTTATTAGTCAACACATTTCAGGGCTCCCAAAAACACCCTGAAACATGGCAATATTACCGTATTTTCCGCACTATAAGGCGCACCTAAAAGCCTAAGATTTTCTCTGAAATCAAAAGTGTGCCTTATAGTGCGGTGTGCCTTATATACGGCGTTTTGTTGAAAGTAAGCTAGGGGATGCCATGTGCCTACAAATATAAGGCACCCCCACAAAAATAAGGCATACCTTGTTTCTACTGTTGATCAGCATGCCACCGATCACAAGACCGGGGCATGCAGCTGTGACTCATCCCCACCATCCCCGCTGTCCGGTGCCCGCTGCTGTATTCTGTATGCTGCATTCTCCTATTTCAAAACCGGGCCAGCAACGGCGCAGCTCACAGCCCAGGAGCCCAGCAGCGAATCACAGCTCTGGAGCTGTGTGCTGATCTCCGCCCAGGAGCCTTGCGCCAATCACAACGCAGGAACCATGAGCCAATCCGAGGCCAGCTGACGTCAGTCCATAGCCTCTGATTGGCTCGCGGTTCCAGCGCTGTGATTGGCTCAGGGCTCCTGCGTCGTGATTGGTTCAGGGCTCCTGGCCGTGATTGGCTGCTGGGCTCCTGGACTGTGAACTGCGCTGCTGCTGGCCCGGTTTTGAAATAGGAAAATGCAGCATACAGAATACAGCAGCGGGCACCGCACAGCGGGGACGGCGGGTACAAACAAGGTGTGCCTTATTTTCGGGGAAACACGGTGTGGGTATGGGTGTGTGTGTGTGTGTTTGACTGTGTGTGTCTTTGTGTAGGATGATGGGGGGCTGCAGAGAGATAGTGGGGAATGATGGGGGCTACAGATGGACAGCGGAGGATGATGGGGAGGCTACAGAGGGATACTGGTGGATGATGGGGGGCTACAGATGGATACTGGAGAATGATGGGGGCTACAGAAGGACAGCGGAGGGTGATGGGGGGGCAAAAGAGGGATACTGGAGGATGATGGGGGGCTACAGATGGATAGTGGAGGATGATGGGGGGTCTAAGCTTTGTTTTATTTATGGTAATAAGGTGAACCTTATAATCTGGTGCGCCTTATATGTGGACCAAGATGGCTTAGAAGCAATTTTTTGATGGTGCGCCCTATAATCCGGTGCGCCTTATAGTGCAGAAAATACGGTGCACTGATTTGTCCTGAGAAAGAGACCAGGGAGCCCTGAAACACGTTGACTAATAAATCAATATTATATTCACCCTTTGATGTCTTGTGGAATATGGCAATGTGGTTTTTAAAGAGTACCTGTCACCCCCCTGGTGCTTTCCAAAGTGAAAGCACCCCTGAATGCAGCGTGTCTGCTGCATTCAGGAAATGGATCCCCCGTGTCTCTAGCCCCTTGTAAATTGTATAAAACACTTTAGAAAGTGTATAGATAACGAGTCCAGAGGGACTTACTCAGTAATGAGTCATCGCTGTTCCCTGGTGTCCTCCCTGCCTCCAGCCCTCTCCATGCCACCTCCAGGCCCCTCAGAGCCATCTCTTTTATGTGTCTCCCCTCCTCCTGCTGGTGACGCCAGAGCCGGAGCCAGTTTATGCTGTACATACATAATCTGGAGCAGGGCGGGCTCCAGCGCAGATGTCACCAGCAGGAGGCGTTTCAGCTGCCAGAACTCGCTCCAGCCCATTGCTCGCTCTGCGTCTGCGTGACTTCAGACGCAGATGAGCATTAGTGGCCGTGGAGGGGAGACACATAAAGGAGGCGGCACAGAGGGGGCTGGAGGTGGTACAGAAAGGGCTGGAGGCGGGGAGGACACCAGGGAACAGCGATGACTCATTACTGAGTAAATCCCTCCAGACTGTTATCACTATCTGTACACTTTCTAAAGTGTTTTGTACAACTTACAGGGGGGCTAGAGACAAGGGACCCTTCCCTGAATGCAGCACACGCTGCATTCAGGGTGCTTTCACTTGAAAGTACCAGGGGGGGGGACAGGTCCTCTTTAACCCTTTTATCTCCCTAACTCTATATGTACCACACTGGGGACTGCAGCAGTCGTGAAGCTTTTATAGTGGTTGTGACTGTCACAAACCACACAAGGTGAATCCTCTGATACTATTTAGGTCATATTTTATCTCCCAGACCTTCATCCTCCAACTTTAATTTTCTGAGATAATGACTTTAAGTTTTCATTGGATTGAAGCCATAGTCATCAACATTAACAGAAATAAACACTTGAAATAGATCCCTCTGTGTGTAATGACTCTATATCATATATGTGTTTCAACTTTATGTATTGACTTACAGAAAAAATAACTTTTTGATGATATTCTAATTCATTGAGATGTACCTGTATCTCTGCTCTTCTCTTGATTCCTGTATAACCAAAGCTGTCATGAAGGAAAATGCTGAATGACTAGGGAAACAATTCACATGCTCGGCTTATCCAATAAACCTGTAATAGTGAAAAACAATATTGTCACTGTCATAGAGAGAAATTAAAATCCATAAGACATCTTCTGGATAGAGAAGACATATTCTCCCCACCACTAAACATTGGATTAATCATAACTGGAAGAAAGGAATATAATAACTGTAGAAAGAAAGAGAGAAAACACCACATCTGCTCCTGTTCAGCTAGGACCCCCTGTGTAGACAGGTCATCACACAGAGAAATACTTTAGAAAAAAGGCAGGAAGACTGAAATTTGTTTACAAGAGGAGGCAATTACACTTCCAGGCTAAAGTCCCTTAATCAAAGCAGTTTAATAGGCTTTTCGGCGCCAGATTACAGTTTTAATATTGGGTGTACATTGATCGATCCAATAATTGTGGTAGACACATTTTCTGCATTGTGATTACAAGGGGAAGAACATGCTTATTTTTCATAATAGTGAGCTGCTATGAGCTCCTAAAGTATTATCTGTCAGATGAATATGCTATTTATGCCATGTTTACCTCTATAGAAAATAAAATCACCATAAGAAACATGACCACAATATCTTCCAACTGGGACCTCCAGGATGAAGTATCATGTAAGTTGGATCTCTAAAATTCTGGAGGGAAAGCAAACCCACAAACAGCTCCACATGAATTCATTAAGGGAGGTATGTGGGTGTAGCTTTGATCTAATAAAAGGCAGAAATTGGGTGTGGTCCTTTATTAGTCCTTAGAAGGTAAGCTTGCTCTGGTTCTATCATTTTACAAAGATTCTTCCTCCATAAGCCCTGGAGCTATTGCAGCGACTTCGGTTTAGTAATTTTCTTATGTTTATCACTTTTAAACAATTGCATATACTGTATAGTTGTATCTCTTTTGTAGCATCCTTTGTGTTTATTATAAACTCTGCCTACTTTTTAGATTACATGTATAAATTAATAGCTTCATAATCTTATGGCGGTTTACACATTGCGATATCGTAGTACGATTTCATAAAAAGTAGTGGTTCAATCGTTGGATCCGACATCGTGCCTGCCGTTAGTATGGTGTGAACGTCCAATACGATCAGGAACGATGTCAATGCATATCGGGATTGAATGAGCAGGCAGGAATAAGGGCGTGGGTGCCTGAAACGTTGCCATTGTACCTTTTGCAAGCTTGATTAAACATCTTTGAACATCACCAAGGGAGTGCTGCGACATTTGTATGTATAATTATACGCATTGAGGACTGTGTGGGTCGCTCTGCACCCGGGATTACCGCATACCTTGCTGCTCCTACTTTTGTACTTTTATATATATATATATACATATATATATATGCATATATATATATATCAGGGATGAGCGAGCACCGCAATATTCGGACTCACTATACTCATAACAAGTAGGTCCCGGTACTCGGTACTCGTTGCGAGTATTGCAAGTCCGATTACTTTCGCAGTGTATCTACAGATACACTGCGAAAGTACCCTAAAAGTGAATAAAAGTTGTTAAAAATAATAAAATTACATACTCACCTGTCCCACGCCTACACCGGGACCGGCAAAGAAGATCCCGGGACCGTCCCAGAAGACCTGCGATCACCGGACGACAAGGACCTGTGACTTCCAGCCAATCAGATAGCCAGTAGCAATCTGGCCAATCAAATGGCGAGACGTCACAACCACGTGATCGCTAGCGGCCACCTGATTGGCCAGATTGCAAGGTCGTAGGTTGTACTGCCGCAATTTTTTACGGCCATCTTTATATACATATATTTTACAATTTGAAGCTCCATGTCATCATAAGATTACTCCTTTAAAAATGTAGAAATATTTTATGGATTTTGTGTGAGTGGGCGCAATGACTCAATAGCTGTCAGATTTTCATGTCTTTATGGAATCTTCCTTTTATCAATGGCAGTCACATATTTGAAGGACTCTCTTAACAGCAAGTTCTTTTATCCTGACAGTACTTTCCATACAGTATGTGATCACTAGCTATGGTAAGACTCCGGCAGGCATCGCTTACAAATATTTGTTCAGTGAGCAATGAAAACATACATTATCAGCTGATAGATCATATAATGCCTCATATATTATACTTAGATTTTACATTTCAAAACAAATTAGTCTTTTCAAGCTGAAACTAAAAGCCTTTGCAGGGTTGAAGTTTTTCCTGTGTGCGTCCTTTGCTGGTTGCTAAGTAGGTATTCAGTCTCCTCCATTAATGCGGTACAACAGAGGATACAGGGTGACAATGACTCCACTGCTAACTGGATCAAATTAATGTAATTAGCGTATCATTTACCTGAAATTGTTTTGTAACAAACCGTTAATGAATTGCGTAGGTTTGCTCAACACCATTGTCAGAAAAATAATTAGTCTCATCACGGCACTTAAGGCTTTGCATAAAACATCCCAAACAAAATGCACATAAATTAGACTTATGACACAGATCTATGAGGGGAGGCACAAAGAGCAATGCAGCAAGTACAAGCACATATTCCCATGTTGGGGCTGTGGTAAGGGTGGTATTGAAATTCCATATCTACTATTAAAGCGGGTTCTGTATAGACAGAATGTATACATGAAAGGGGTTTTCTGGGAATTCAATATTGATGAGCTATGTTTAGGATAACACATCAACATCAGATGATGGGTCCGGCTCCCTGATTCGCTGATAAACTGATACATTGTATAGTGATCAGAAATAACAATGCTGCTGTTACACACCTTTCCCGGACCTGGCATTTCCTCCCCATCATCTCATTCTGTTTCACTGAACTCTTGTGCTCCAGGTTGGGTTTTGTAAGAGGCCCGTCTTGCTCCCATGTGATTGTTTGCCAGGACCTATTTAAGGCTCACCAGCACACACATCTGTGTCTTGGTTTTAAGATTTCAGTGTTCATGAGTTCTGTCTGCATGCGGCCTTCAGTGCCTCTACTACCTGTCTCTGGCCTTTGAGTCTCTGCTATCTGTCTGCAGTCTCGAAACCTCTTCTACCTGTCTATGGTCTCCAGCACCTCTGCTACCTATCAGCAGTTTCCAAGAAATCTCTTGTCTTCCTAGAGCTTCCAATACATCTGCTACTTGTCTGTGGTCTCCAGGTCCTCTGTTGCCTGTCTAAGGTCTCCAGGTTCTCTGGGGTCTCCACTTCCTCTGTTGCCTGTCTAAGGTCTTCCAGAACAAGTCCTTACTAGGCTGTTTCTAAATCTGACATATGCTGGTTATCAAGGAAATCTGTCTTCAGCTCCATATACTGAATACGGCCATATAAGGGTGGGGGTCTACACAGTGTTCCTGTGTAGCATGGCTACAGCTGATCTTTGTATTGTCAGGTTAGCGTTACAGTTACATTTTAAGATATAAAAAAAATGTCTTCATAAGTGGACGTTTGTTTTTAACCCCAATTGCCAGAGCAGCCCAGTTGATTTATGAAACTCTCAAAAGAAAAACATTAGACAAAAACAAGAAAAGAGAGCACTCCCTGTGAAAGAATCTCCTGGACAAGTTTAGGCAAGGCCAATAGGCCACTCACCTTATGGGGTTGTGCGCCCTTGCATAACCCCGGTTTAAGCCTCTAAGCCTCCTATGGGTGCTGAGTCCTTTGGATGCGGTGCTCAAGCAGTGGCGGCCTCCTTTCTCGGTCTCGCAACTCCTCATTGTGGTCTTCCGAGATTCCAGGTCACGTGACCGCAATTCCCGGAACTACGTCACCGCAGGTCCTAGGATTAAGCAGGCGGTTGCCCCAGAGGCCACAGGTCCTTTTCACTTGTAAATTGTAACGATCCCTCCAGAGCAGCTCCTGCCGAACTCCCATAAGAGAGTGATAGCATATAAGGAGATACGGTTTTATCGGCTTATGGAGCGCTAAGAAGGATCATATACAGGGAGATGGATTAAAACAGACCTTTATTGGCCCATATGCAGCTGCGATGCGTTTCAACAGTCACTACTGTCTTTCTCAGGTTCCACCTGAGGAAGACAGTAGTGACTCTTGAAACGCGTCGTGGCTTCACAAGGGGCCAATAAAGGTCTGTTTTAATCCATCTCCCTGTATATAATCCTTCTTAGCGCTCCATAAGCCGATAAAACCGTATCTCTTTATATAAAAGAAAAACATTAAACAGCAATAAACTGTGGAAAAGCGCAATGGGGTCTTACCCTGGAAGAGGAAGGATTAGCAGGGAAGCCATATAATGCTCACCTTGTATGGTTGTGACCCACAACCAAATGAAAGCATTAGAGGCAGCTGCAGAAACAAAATTCACCAAGGCAGGTTGATTATGCAGGATATCAGGAAAAATGGTATCAAATCTGCGCTGCTGTTAAAGAATTCAATTTAAAGCGATCGTGGAAGCATAGGGTGGTTTATTCTATGTAAGCATAACCCGCTTCTTTATCAGGAACTGGTGTACATTTTCTGATGAAGAAGCGAAGTTATGCTTAAAAAATAAACCACCATTTGCTACAATGATCGCTTTGAACTGGATTATTTGACAGCAGAGTGGACTTGATGCCATTTTTCCTGATATCCTGCATCAATGAAAAACCTTGAAGCTGTAAACACTTTGAAAAGTTTCACGAATGTCGTGTCTTAATACATTTTTGCTCTAGTTCTGTCCGGCTCCACCAAAGTGGGTGGTGTATGGGTGGGTTAGGGTGTGGCGACTCCTCCCCCCCCCACCTAAATCCTAAATTACGCCACTTCAGTCCCTAACTGGAGTAGCATTTCTGGCAACGAGGATGGAGGCCCATGTTAAAGAGAAGACGATCCTGTCTACAATGTCTGTCTTAATATATCGGCCCCTTTCTTTACTGTCAATAACAGACAATCACAGAACAGTTTTAATATGATATTCTGCTCTTTAAAATAAAAGCGAAGGAGAGGAACAAGGAGTAAAGACGGCAAACAACCCAGAAATGGCCCATCAACTAAAACAAGTATAAGTAAGGGCCATACAGGCATCTCTACATTATTCTATAATAATACCTTATGCTACATTAATAATAAAAATCTGGAATGCTCTTTAGGTAATAGGATCTATGTAATTCTAAATACAAAGTAATGCTGCATCTTTGCAATCTTTGAAGGACTCTACACGACCCCTCCGAAGATTGTTTTCTCTCTCTGTGACATTTTAGAGGTAGCTAAAAGAATTTTATGTTTCACGAGACCAGAAAAGATTTCTAGCAAAATCAAACCCAGTAATAGTTCCTTCATGGCATTTGTAGCTGAGTAGTCCAAACTTAGCAAAGAAATGATTTGACTTCCACGGTAATTTGAGATTTTTTAGGAGAAAGTCAACATCATTCATGAATAACAACAATCATAGAGGGATAAGGTGAGTGGGTCAAATATTATCCATATGACTGAAGCCACCCATGTACTTTAAACAACTGTTAACAAATTGTTCAGATATTTCCTCCAACACACTCAAATGTAGGGGGCTCCTATGTTCTTCATGAAAGAACCACTGCCAAGCTTCTCTTTCGTCTGCTTAGCTCTTGGAGATCAAAAGTATCATCAATCCAAGCGAACACATAGCCGTTACCTTATCTCCTTCAACATCATCTTTTGGGGGCCCACATACACATTAGGCTGTCGATATCAGTGACTTAAGCCAATGTTCTTTCAATGTTAGATGGGGACCTTAAAGGGTTGTCCAGTCTAAATCCGATTAAGTTTGTAATCACTCTCTGTGAGTGTAGACTTGTGAATCCTCATATTGCACGCACTGTACACAGCGGTGATATAGCAGTGAGTGTGCAATATGCAGTCTCCCAGCCAGAATCCAACTAGAGGAGCTAGAGGAGCAGAAAGAAAGTAACTTAGGCTAGGGTCACACTTGAAGGGACGTTTTTGGGAAGCCTGCGTTAATGCTAGGTGTTTTTTTCTGTTGCTATTTTGTTGCAAATTAACGCTAGCATTAAAACAGGCATTAACGCATGGTACATATATGTACCATGTGTTAACGCATGCGTTTCCCATAGGGTTTTATGTTTAAAAAAAGCATGCGTTTTTGCAAAAGCACTCAAAAACGCGCTAGCAGCGTTTTTTGTTGCTGATGCAAAAACGCATAGCGTCAAACACATTGCACATTTGCAATGCGTTTTTTGCATTGGAGCCTATGGATCAGTTAATGCATGCATTTTCACCAATTTCACAATGAAAAACGTTAGCTTTTAGCGGATCCATGGCGTTAATGTGACCCTAGCCTTAAGCATGCAAAATGTTTTAGTTAGATTAAAATCTGACTAGAATATATATATTCATATTTATAGCGCTATTAATCCCATAGCGCTTTACATACATTTGCAACACTGTCCCTATTGGGGCTCACAATTTAAATATCCTACCAGTATGTCTTTCAAATGTGGGAGAAAACCAGAGTGCCCACGCAAACATTGGGAGAACGTACTATCTCCTTTGCAGATGTCATCCTCGGTGGGAATTGAACCCAGGACTCCAGCGCTGCATATATATGTATATATTTTTTTTAATTAAATGGCATGGGCCCCCCTTGGTCCTAATAACCAGCCAAGGTAAAGCAGGCTGATAACATGAGGCTGGGAAGGTCCATGGTTATTTGACCCCTCTCAATCTTGGCGCTTTGCCCCGGCTCTTCCTGATCCCCTTGTTGTTTATGAATCAGACTACTTGTTCAGGGGGTTGATGTTAGCTGTGATATGTCAGCTGGTATCTAGAACAGATATTAGTAATGGAGAGATATCTATCCGATACCTCCATTGATAACTTAGTGAGTTAAAAGGAAAAACACACACAAAAATATTTTATTTAAAAAAAACACCCTTGACTCTAGCCCTCATTCAAATAGATCCAACGTAGTCCAATGAATCAGACGTAGTCTACAAAAGCAAACCTGAACACCCATGTTTTTTTTTTTTTAAACAATCTTTTATTTGTCTGAGGTTGTATACCCACGCTGCATTTGTGGTGCACCTAATGCGCATCCTCTGGCAGAAATAAACACCAAAAATTCAACACTTATTTGGCATGAATTTGCTGCATTTTTTAACGCACTTTTTTAATGATGTCAATGGCAGATAGAGCGGAAAAACAGACCAAAATGATGAACTGAGATCTCAATCTGTGCATGCGCCACCTCTGGTGCCATTTCCTTGAAGCCCACAGCTAGGAAGTCAATGGCTCCTACATTGCACTGCCAGGAAACCGCCTTATTCCCAGTCCACGGCCCACAGCAGCATTGCACCATTCCTGACTCCTGTGACCCCACTCCACTGCGGCCACTGCCTCCTCGGCAAGCTAAATTCTTACTATAAGGCTATCTGCGCATGTTGACTATTTGGTATAGAAACATTTTGTGCCAAATCCGCATCTCCTGGCAGAAAAATAGACCAACAAAAGCAATGTGTTTTTTAGCATTTATGTAGTGTTTTTAGTCAAATCGATACCTAAGTAAAAGAGAAAGAGAGAGACTTGTGTTTTGCAGCAATTTTTCATCACTACATTGGAATCAATAGATGATGAAAAATCACTGCAAAAACGCCCCAAGAATTGACCTGCTGCATATTTATTTCTGCAAATAATTTGCAAGAAAATATAAGCAAGATTTGCCGGATGTACTGTGTTCACCTGGCCTAAGACAGACCCCATTTTCACAATAAAAATGTTTCCTTCATATTTTGCATGTCTAAATTTAGGGTACATCTTAGGCTAGCTTCACACCATGGCAAGATCAGATCCGGGGCTGTCAGTGATGAACCTCACAGCCCCGAACCGGATCAGCACACAGAACTGGAGGGCTAATATGCCCTCCGGTCTGGTGTGCAGCCGGATGCAGCTGCTGCTGCAGATCATTCTGGTCCGCGACTCTTAGGGAGCTAGCTGCGGTCCTGAAACAACAGCGGCGCGCAGCCGCCGATATCCGGTTCCCGGATCCTCCTGGATCGGGGCAGTCCGGCCCCATAGGCTCCCATGTTTGGGATCGCCGGATTGCCCTGGATCCGGGAGGAACCAGGGGAATCCGGGAGACACCAATTTGGGGAGATTTTTCTCCCTGGTCACAAAAACATTGCAAGCAACGTTTTTGTGTCGGGGAGAAAAATCCAAATTCTCCTGGATTCTTCCGGAGAGATGAAAACCGGATGGCAGATAGCTGCCATCCGGCCCCATGGAATACTATGGGGCTAAAATCCGGTCCGGATCGGATCTTGCCATGGTGTGAAAGCACCCTTATGGTCCACAAAATTCAATTTTTTCTTTTAACTGATGTAAATGCTGCTGTTCTCCTGAATCCAGCGTTGTTTTTCTTTTGTTCCCGCTCCTCTCCGTTCCTTAGATATAGCCTCTCTTTTCACTGTATATACCGAAAATGTACCCTTTTGTTTGTGTGGACATTTCCTTGTGGGTGTTTTCTTGAAAACCACTCCCACATGCTAAAAGACTAGACTTTTATAAAGGAAAGAAAGGGCTATATCTCCGGAATACAGAGGTGCAGAAACAAAAGAAAAGCAACGCCGGATTCCGGAGAACAGCGGCATTTAAACCAGGTCAGTAAAATAAAAATCCTATTTATGCCAAGAGGCAGGTTTTCTTAAAGTGGTAATAATATAGTTAATAAAATAAATATATTTTCTATATTCAACTTTGCCCGTGTCAGCTCAAAATACATGTCCAAAAATGAGTTAATGCAAAAAGAAAAAAAAAGGAAAAATCCATCGACTAAGTAAATAGATTTCCCAATCCAATAATACACAGCAGTGCAGAAAAGATACTCTGTCCTTTTAATGATCGCATCCATCATCGTCACTGCTTTCTGGAAGATGATCTTACGACCGCGTACGGGATTCAATGGCAATTTAATTAAAACACATAACAAAGGCTAGCTAATGAAGTAAAAGACACGAGCCGCGAAAGGAAGAAGAAAAATGCTTTAGAAATAGAGAAAAAGGAAAGAAAATAAATCCGTAAAATCAAGAGAAGGTCACGAGGAGCAAAGTACGGGGCTTGTTTTTATATTTTTACTGGACCCGATTGAACATTTCCACTTCGGTTGAGATCAGGTTGAACCTGAATCTCGGTGAAATTTTGACTGTTTGTTGTCTTTTGACATTCTAAGTAAAGGGCGATATGACCACAAGACATTTTATGTTCTTTACACAGAACATTTGATGTAAAAAGGTGGAGCTGATCTGTTGTCCTGAAGATAAGTTGTATTTCCAAATAACTCTTTTCTGATAAAACTACCTCCTCCTTCCATTAAAAACATCTGCCATGTTCCAACAGAAGGAGCTCTGAGCGAGAAAGCTTTATGTAGTTTAGAAAATAAAAAGTGAGCAATCTCGGGATATTTTTAGAGATAGAGTAAAGGTTGTAGAAACTCAAAAAGTGATTAATATTGTGGCAAAAACATGGAATAAATAAATAGTTTTGAAATTTTTCAAAAAACAGCTTTTGCTCTAAGGCTGGTTTCACACCGGTGTTGTTCGCCATCAGTGTGAGTCCGTCACAAACTGGATGCATCTGTATCCGTTTTTGGCCCCATTGACTTTCAATGGGCCGGAGGAATTTGCGGGTGCATCCAGTTGTATTCAGTTTGCGCTGGATCCCTGTGGATCACAAAATCTGAATCTTTTTCCAATTTTGTTCCCCGTAAAAAAAAATGTGAAGCCACGGATCCACACGGATTCAGGGCACCACATGTGAAATCTATATGGAAGCCTATGTGCCACGGAATCATCTGGATGTCCGGATGACGGTTGATCCAGACTTCGGGTCCATGTTCTATGAACTGCGCATGCACAGAGCATGCACAGAATGCTGTTTTAAATAACACGGGGGGGCATCTCATTTATGATATTTGCAAAAAGATGCTCCCGCACGGGTGCAGCTGCATCCAGTTTGTCATTACAGGGGAATCCAAGGGCATGCAGGAAAATACACTAGTGTGAAACCAGCCTAGACAGATGCTTTCTAGTTCCTTTCATCCCTCAGCACAATGATCTTACTGGAAGAGTTTCCAGCAGGCTCTTTATCATCAGAGGCAGGATTACAGTGACAGGTAACAGCTGATAACATAAAATCCACCAATCACAATAGATGATGTCACGACGACCCTGACTTCCCGCCTTGCACTATTAGGGAGGAAACACACGGGCGTATGAAAAATACGACCATTTCGTATCCAGGAGAGTTGGATGAGTGCAATCCGTATGGTCTTCTGTGTATCATGCAAGTGCAATACAAGTGTGCAATTTTTTTCTCACCTAGCATCCATGTTGCATCTGAGTGCATAATGTGTTTTGTCTCATCAATGCACAATGATTTACATGACCATTTACAGTGTTCTGAGCTACAGAATGATAATGTATCAGAAAAAACTGATGCCACTAGGATGGTCCGTGTGCTGTCCATTTCTTCCTCGCACCCATTGACTTGCATTGGCGAGTCTCGCACAATTACTGGATCCAGTTGCAGTATTTATCAACTTTTTTCTCATCCAGGATCTGGATGAGAAAAAAGCTTACTACAATCGCGCATCTGCTCTCACTCATTTATTAGCATTGGTCAGAATGCAATGCGAAATTTTCTCTCATTACACTCATACCAATCACACGCTCATGTGTCTAAAGCCTTACCTTTACATGCGTGTTGGGGTGCCGGCCATACTGAGCCCTGGTAGTTGAGGATGAGGCAGGGCTTTGGCTGCAGAGCAACCCTGATTCTGCTGAGCTTGCCCCAGCTGGCTTCCTAGTGCAAAGGTTCAGTTCAGGATTGCCCTCAGTGAGTACCAAAGCACACATAGAGTGTATCAAAGTTCTTAATGAGATTTATTAAAACAGTCTGGTGAAACACGGCTATTCATCTTGAATGTTGCTTGGTTGTAAGTATTTACAATTACACACTTTGCTGCAGATTGCTCCCCTTATCCCGGTGTCTCCAGACTCTCATCACTCAGCCCAACTGAAGCCAGCCGTCAATGCCTGCTGTCTTTCTTTACTCGGGAGATCCATCCCAAAGGAACAACTAGGGCCTTCACCAAACAAAAGTTCCTGTGGTGCACTGTGGTGACTTGTTCACCTGAGTTCAGGCTGAGGTCCTCCGAACCGGCCCCGGAGGAGATAGTCGTTATCTGTGGTTCTGCCAGAGGCAGAGAGCGAGTACCAGTACCTGGAAAAATACACCTACATATTATTTAGCGCCCACATTGTATGTCCTGGGCCCAAATTCCAGGGTGGCCCTAAGAGTCCAGCTGAATCAAATAGGACAGAAGTTCCTTTTCCAATTTCCTTCCTATTGCTTGGGACTCTTCTGTCTGCAGACACATACGGGCCTGTTTTGTTGATTAAACCCCACACTAGGGGCGGACTAACTATCTAACATGGTAACACTTTCACTTTAACTTTTAGACGATACCCATAACTCCACCCTTAAGGGGTCTACTAGCTGCCTAGCTAATTTAACCCTTGTTTACCCAAAGTACCAGGGAGCAGTAGCACAAACATTATATACATAAATCTGTAGCATGTGAACATAGATACACACACAAGTCCATAATACATCAATATATGTACAAGAACACAGCATTCTCCAGAGTGGGGGTGGCAGCACCCTAGACCCCCTCACCATGCTTATTGGACACTTATAGGGTTAGCCGCCAACTATAACAGCTATTCACATGTGCTGATTTCTGAAAATAGGAGGTCAGAATCTAAAAAAATATATATATTTTATTTGTAATACAGATTGTGATATGTCTGAAAAAAAATCACCAAAAACTTCATTTAATAAAAAAGATATATTAAAAAATCTCTATCAAGGATCTGTCTAAGGGCCCTTTGACATCACCGTTTTTTGCTGATGTGCGGCAGATCTGGCAGGTGGTGCTGCATCTGCCGACTGCCGTAACTGCCGCCTAATGGCTGACTTGCGTCCTGGATCCAGCAAGTCTCATGCACTGTCTATGGGGCTTGCGGTCCATTTCGGCAAGTGCGGTTACGCCGCTTCGGCCGGATCCGGCACTTGCGCCGGCGAAAAAAAAAGCTGCAAGCAGCATTTTTTTTTTGCGCCCGCAAGTGCCGGATCTACTGCATCTGGCAGAACCGCACTTGCCGCACCGAACCGCAAGCCCCATAGACAATGCATGGGACTTGCCGGATCCAGGATGCAAGTCAGCCATTAGGCGGCACATGCGGAAAACCGCTGATGTGAAAGGAGCCTAATGTAGCCAGAATTACGCTCAAATTCAAAATGAAAAATTAAACATTTTAGCATAGAGGTCCAAAATTAGAAGAGTGAAAAAATTCCAAAATTTCATTAAAATATTTCAATGTTTATTAATTACAATTAAGAACAAAAATTATACAACAAGGTTCCCCCAGTAGGGAAGACATCCATCCATTTTATAGCATAGTAGTTCACAAGTATTGTCATTAGTTTGAAGAATGAAAATAGTAGTAGATTTTATAATTTAATTGCAACAATAGAATGGGCCAATGGAGTGCTGCCTAATAGTACAAATAAGAAGGACCAGCCCTGAAGCGTTATAATTGTATTGTATAGGACAGTTGTAATATATTTCTATAATAAAGTGCCCATTTGTCAATTTTGGCAAGTGGCTTACACCTTTAAAGTGCTTAGTGCTAATACTGGTCACATTGCCACAAAGTTGAAATAGTAAGGCTTTATGACTAGTGATGAGCGAATAGTTCAGTATTCGGGTTTGGATTATTCTAACTGAACACTGTTTTACTATTTAGGTATTTGTCCCAAATAGTGGACATAATGCAAGTCAATGGGGAACTCAAATATTTGTCTAGGGAATCTTCCAGACAAATATTTGAGTTCCCCATTAACTTGCATCATGTTCAGTATTCAGGACAAATATCTGAATAGTAAAAGTATTCAGTTAGAATAATCTAAACCCGAATACTGAACTATAAAGAAATCTGCCCTTAACTTTAAGTGTAATATGACACAAAATAATGTTTAATAAAAATACTATATTAAGAGTTTTTTTTTTCTATTTAGATTTAGATACTGTAATATGTTGTAAGGATTAACTCAGGAATCTATTAGCAGTGGAAGCAAAGACACACTGAGACCAAGATTAAAGGTGAACAATCTGTATTCAACACATGTGGCAGATAAGGCTGCTTTCACACTTGCAAACATTCAAATCTGTGTCCATCCATTTTGAAACGGATTGCTACAGATACGTTATGGCCTCCCATGTTTTCCTATGGGCACAGATTGGCCTAAAGCAGCCATCTGTGTGCCTGTCCATGACTATACATGAATTTCATGGAACCACATGGATTTTAAAATCTTCAGTGTGAAAGCAGCCTAACAAGCATGACGTGCACCAAAAGAGTAAGTTTATCAAAGCATACAGCAAACTAATTAGTCTCTAGAAATAGTTCTTGCACGATGATATTAATAAGGAAGTCTCTAGCAATAGTTTACACAAGGAGAAGCCAATTGAAATACAGTCTTTGAGCACTGTACACCCAGGAAGACCTTGGAATAGAAAGTCTAAGAAAAATAAGTCCAAAGTGTTTGTAGTGCAGTGCAGCTTTAGGAAAGTCCTGAAGTCCAGAACTCTGCTACTGCACAATAAACAATATTAGGAGCTGCAAGTGCTAGCAGAGCAAACAGGCTTTATGTGACGCAGGGCTGGCAGAACAATGGCAGAATCAGGAACACACAGCACAGGCAGCTTGTAGCAGTATAGTAGCTGAAAGCAAGTGTGATTGCAGGAGTTCAAACTGGAAAATCCGGAGTGAATTAGCAGGAAGTGGAGCAAACTAGAAAAGCAACAGGGAGCCAGGAATTCAAACTGAATATTTGAGCAAGGGTAGATGGTAGGTTAGGGTTTATGAAGGTAGGGAAAGAGGATAACAAGGACAGGAGCGAAGTATCAGACACCATCTTGGAAAAGGGCTAAGATGCACAAAAGGTCAATAGAAGATCCAGAGTCCTGACAGATACTGTACTGATTAGAGCCAGCCTTACCTTGGATGGTTCTAGACAATGAAAGAGTAACTATACTACATCAGGCCATATATTGTCCACATAACAACTACTTACAGCATAAATCGCAGTGATATGTAACTATACGACACTGAAAAATGTTACCATACAAATTTATAAATTGCTTAAGTACTGTAAAAAGGTGTCTATACAGAACCAACATACTGTGATAAAAAAAAGTGCTATCTATTATGTAAATTATGCCAGTGCAGTTCCAGATTATGCAAATCAGGGTGTAAAACCATTGATTGCCTCTTTACCTGCAGGGATGAATGATGCATCCTGTGAGACTAGTTATACCTTACTAAATACAGTGTTACACAGTGTTGTTTTCCTCGTCAGGCTTTACAGGTGGCCTGGCGAAGGTCCCTCTGCAATGTGATCATCTGCCTTGGTTTACAAAGACACGCACCTAATAGTTTTCCTGTGTCCTGTCTGTCTCTAACCTCCAGTGCTTCTGCTACCTTCCTCCCAGTCTCCTGTTTGCCTGTGGCCTCCAGTGCTTCTGCTACATTCCTCCCAGTCTCTTGTTTGCCTGTGGCCTCTAGTGCTTCTGCTACCTTCCTCCCAGTCTCCTGTTTGCCTGTGGCCTCCAGTGCTTGTGCTACCTTCCTCCCAGTCTCCTGTTTGCCTGTGGCCTCCAGTACTTCTAATACATTCCTTCCAGTCTCCTGTTTGCCTGTGGCTTCCAATGTTTTTGCTACCTTCCACCCAGTCTTTTGTTTGCCTGAGACCTCCAGTGCTTCTCCTACCTTCCATCCAGTGTCCTGTTTACCTACAGCCTCCAGTGCTTCTACTACCTCTACTACCTGTTTCCTGCATGCTTTTCTTGCCTGCTATACTGTGTGCCCACACAAACCTTTTACTTGGAGCCACCTTAACACGTGAGCTAAAACAGACAGCTATAGTAATGAGGGTGCAATAGAGTACCAGCAGCTCATTAGTAAAGATCCACCCATAGTATATAATATGCCAAAGACAAATTAATGCCTGATGAAGATGCTGATCCAGGGGCAAAATGCATTGCATGGACTTTATACCTCTAACTTTATGCCTGTTTATTGTTTTTTCATACTTTTGAGTAACCTTTTAATAAGAAATTCAGGCTACATCTCACTGTATTCCATCTGGATCCTCAATTAGTAGCGCCCATGGCTCACGATATTTCACCTGACTTTATGTTAATTATTTTCATAGATGCCAAAACATCACAAACAACCCTGAGCGGCTGCTACAGCAGGTTCTTCATGTTGTGCTCTTGAGCCTAAACCATATGCTGTGCCTTCTCCCTCCAAAACCCACTAGGAGTAGTGGCTCTGTCGTTGGTTGGTACTAGTCTTGGGTTAGAAACCCATCCTGAAGCTAATGCACTAGGGGGTGCAGTTTTTCTTTGATTTTTTTTTACTCCTAGCACAAAGTCAAACTATAGCCTTGCTAAATCTGTTTTTTAATTCCTATTATCATCCATGATCAGAGTCATTAGCCCTGACATAAAGGAATAAATTCATTCCTGGTTAGATGTTAGGGGAAATATGACTTGAGTCAACTCTTGCCACATGACGCCAGCTGGTTGTTATGTCTAATAGTTACAGCAAACACTTTACATCTCCTGCCAGGAACTCCACTTAGCCGCCTGGCACCCTAACCACAAAGATTCTTGATTTGCTTTCATATTATTTAAAATAACAAAAAAAAAAGAGCCGTGATCTATCAGAAAAGTCATCCGTCTGAACACAGGGAACAAATGTGCGTTTCATCTCCTTGTTAGTGCACAACCTGCTACCGGCCCCTTGATACCGGCCGCCTCCTCTTCATACACTCTCACTCCATCCGACCCTTAAGCATCATCGTTATTCACAAGTTCCTTTAACATTTTTGTCTTACTTTGCATGGGTTAATTGCCCTCGGAGGAATGTTTAGGATACTTTATACCAGTTAGTTGCTTTTCTTGTCAGCTACTTTGCAACTTGTATCCGCTGTGTTTGCTGTTTCAAGAGTAGGTCATTAGTAACACTAAATACTTCATGGAACCCACCGTGGGTTTTTTTCCCTTCTACACCATTAATATCCATTACACGCTGTGATCAGTCACGTATATTGATCTCTTTTAGATTGGTCTTCTTACTTCAACCACTGCCTATCTTGTCTCTGTTAACCCCATTTCCTCTCCATATAAAGGGTCCAGACTTTCCCACAAACAGAATTCATTTTGCTGAATATTTTTTCTACAAAAAAAAATGCATTTTTTTCCATGAGCTGTTGGATGACTTAAATGCTAGCGCTGCCCAATTAGACAAGTAATTGTGTGAGAAGGGCAGGAAGCATTTCAAGATGCTTCTCAGAAGATAAATAGCGATGTATCAGTAAACTGACTGTTAACACATTGTACTCTTTTGGTGCGTCATCTTATGCAACCTTCTGTAGTGATTTTTTTTTTACTTGCATATAGATTATTTAGACTTTATGCTCATAATTTCAACATAATCTCTGTCACAATGTTACAGTGACAGTTTGCTGCACTATGGAATCAGGGCTCTGCTGAGCTGTCAGTTTGATGAGTGGCAGCTGAGTGGTTCAATCTAGTGCTGGTGTGCACTGAGCTGTCGGGGTGTTAATTGACAGCTTAGCCATCCAATCTAAGACTGGGTGGTGCTGTGTTTCCTCAGATGTTTCCTGTTCTCTATTATTGCCAGATACTTATTTTAGCAGTTAATCCCAGATCTCTGCCAGTCGTAGCATTTTGCTCATTGGTGTTTGTTAGCTTTTTTATCTGTGCTCTGTGTTCTGATGTGTTGCTATAAGACCTTGGACCTCCTCTGACCATCCATTTATCTTGTCTCTTTGCTTTGATCTGCTATACCCTTAGTATTCTGACTTCCGACCGTGACCTGACTACGGCTTTGTCTATACCTTTAGTCCACAATGTGTTTTCTTGGTGTCTGACTCCCTTGACTCACGGTTTTTCTGTGTAGTAATTATTATTTCCTTATGTAAAACAACCACTTATTAAAGAGGTTGTCTAGCATAAAGAAAACTTGTAGTGGCTCAGGGGTGGACATACCATTGGTGCAAGCTGTGCAGCCATATAGAGGACAAAGAGGTAAAGGGACCACTTTCACCTCCAAAACAGCAAGCAGCAGAAATAATTGGTCCGCAAAGGGCATTCACCATAGAATGATATTAGTAAACCTAAATTTGAACAACTATATAAAGGTAATACTTATTAAAATGTAACTTTTATTTGTTAATTTAAGATAGGGAGATTTACCCTTTATATCTAACAGTATGATGCTTTTTTTCTAAAAAGGGGGGAAAGAGGGGAAGGTCACCCTGTTCTACCCCTGGTACTTTCCCTGCCTGACAACGGAGTTTTCAACACCTAATGAAAACCCCTGGTCCCAGATACTATACTTGCACAGAGGCCCAATTCTGTCTGTGTCCACCTCTGCTATTGCCCATAATATGTCATTTTTTATCTTGCATAAATGTTGTTCTCCTGAATCAGTTTTGTTGTTGTTATGCATTTCCATTCCAAAAATATAGTACTCTTCCTTTTATATAAATCTAGCCTTGTTGTCCAAGGTGAATCACCATAAACCAGAGGTCCCAACTCCAGTCCTCAAGGCTCACCAACTGTGCATGAGATTGAATTACCAGCTGTCAAATGCTAAGAAAATCCTGAAATCATGAACTGTTGGTGGGCCTTGAGGACTGAAGTTGGGTAAATCTCTCCCAAACACTTCTCAATGGGAATGTACTTGAATACCACACTCCCTTGGCTAGCAAGATTGTAGAGGAGCCAGGGGCCCAGTGTTGTGAATGGCAAGGCAGGGCCGCCCCAGCATGGAAGATCCTGCCCCAGCCAGCTACTTGGTACATCAGTTCAGTTCACATGTAACTTAATTGAGGGCCAAATCAGACACAGAATCAATATTCCTTGCCAACAGTCTTTTGCTTGAATTAACTCCTGACTCATGCTGCGAAGAGACATCACAGGCACCATTCTTAAATGTTACTTGTTTCGGGCCAATGACTATAATATAATTCAGTGCAAGCTGCTTCCACTGATCTGGTACCTCAACACTCTTGTGTATTTTTTGTACACAGATTTATGCCTTCCCTCAAACTCATATAGTCTCTCTTGGCTCCTGTCCTATCCTACTCTAAGGAACCGTCCAATGGACCAACCAGGGCTACCATTAGACAAAGGTTCCTTTGATGCAAACCCACTGATACCCACCCTGCTTGCGCCAGATTCCCTGGCGCCAGATTCCCGCCCTGCAGTTTGAATAAAGCATAAACTAGGGCGGGCTCTGCTGCTGATGTCACTCAATGCCACTCTGTGCGGTAGCATTATTGACAGCACAAGAAGAGGAGGGCAGAACAGGAGGCAGAGGAAGAGACATAGAGGGGGAGGAACAAAGAAGAAGGAGACTGGAGGACTGTGCCAGCGGCGTCGACCTGTTATACAGATCCCACCCATTCAACCTCTTATCTGTAGGATTTCTAAAGTGTATTTCTCGGAGTACAAGGGGGCTAGAGACATGGGGGGCCCCTTCCCTGAATGCAGCTGTGTTCTGCCCATTTATGAGTAGCTAGGAAGACATTCATAAAGACATACTAGAGTTATATTAGTTACGACCTGTAGAGGTCATTAGTTGCCTGTTTACATTGTTTAGATGTTAAACATGAGCTCTTATTCTGTCTCCTTTAAGAATAGTGTGTGCCAAGGGACTGCCCCCCTTCTTCCGCCGGGAGAAAAAGATCCTTGTAGTCAGTTTCCCAGTTCTTTAGTGAGAAGATAAGACGTGTGTTTTTGGTCTCCATTCCTTACAACTTTCTTCTCGTCAGATGATTCCAGTAAGAGCAATGCAGTTACATGTTTTTGTGTAGAATGTGTGTGAACAGGTTATAATCCAGCTGTTAGTACAGAGAGAACTGCATGATAGGAGCTGTGTTATACCCTGCAATTCTTCATGCTACCATGTTTGCATTGTATGTAGATAAAGGTATTCCTGTGTAGAATACTGTAAAGTGAAGTGTATTGTGCTCTGAGATACACTATTTGAGTTAATGCCTTTTGCACTGTATGCAGATAGATAGATGCATTCTGTATAGAATAGAGCCTGCTGCCGTGACCTTAACCCTAGTTACTCATGTTGACTGTAACCTGTGTTATCACTGTGTTAGTGCTAGCATCTTTAATGCACCCAGTACTGACTGTAATTATTTTGTACTTGTATTCTAGTTTTTACCGCATACATTATCGTTCACACAATCAAAATCATTACCTCAATAAATATAGATTCCAGAAATCCTACAGTCTGTTCCTTGGGGAAGAGAATGAGGTTAAGCTGTATGCTAGATATCTACAGCTCCACATGTGGAAGAAAGCAGAACAAGCAGCACCAGGGGGGTGACAGGTCTTCTTTAAGTAAATTCTGCATGTTAGATAAAAACTCCATCAATATTTTTTCCTACCTGCCTTGCACCATTATGGAGTCGTGGAGTTGGACTTGATGTCCATTTTGGTGGAGTCAGATTCAGGGAAATTAAGGAGTTGGAGTTGGATGTTTGGCTTAGTGACTTCAGAGCCATGGCTGTGGAGTCAGAGTCGTGGAGTCAGTGTCTATTTTGGTGTTGGAGTCAGAGTCAAATTCAGGGAAACTGCGGAGTCGAAGTCCTAGTCAGATGTTTGGTTTACTGACTTCACAGCCCTGCTATTATGTCATGGTTAGTAGGTCATGTGAGTTTACATAACAGTACATCACAGTGACCTGATGCTTCAGATCAGTATTAACTATGATCCCACCTGTTTATCCAAAAGATACCACAATCAATGCTGATCACCTACTATCTAAGTAATTAGAAACAGGAGAGGGGCTCCCAATATAACCCAGGGATTACAATGGCAATTACGGCATCCCAAAGTCCCCTACATGTGCAAATAAATTGTCACGTCTGTAGGGTAAGTGCTAACTTGGGTGGGGGGTCTGATCCCTTTAATTCCTACCAATGTATAGAACAAGCTCTGCTCTGGGACTGGAGTGGGTCCCAGCAGACAGACCCCCACTTATTTGCAAGTTTCATCATTTCTATTACATACTAGGTGATAACTTTAAATGCTGGGAATGAAGCTAACCTCTAATAGTGAAGCATATTTTGGACTTGAGGATGGACATTTCTATGAGAAAAATTGTATGAACTAAAAGAAAAAAATATTAATACAAATAAAATGATGTGTAAGTTGTGGTACCAAATTCCACCACCTTTTACCTATGGCCATAAACAGTCCGGGAGAAAGCTGTCAGTTGAAGTATATCAGACTTTAGTGGCACATAAAGTCAAGTACTAGGAGTCATCACATGCTGCCGCTTGATAAGTAGCCAACAATAAAACTGGATCGGCTCACCTGGAGACCGTGAACATGTCCAGAGAAGCTCCTTTTTGCATCTTTGGACAAAACTACAATAGAACATTTATTTTTATCCTATATAACTAAAAACTACAGGATAAGATGGAAGATCAAGAAAATAAGAGAATCAGAATATGACTAACGCATTTCACATCGGTCATTTTAGAGGCACTTTGACTTGGCATTGAATGGTCTGAATGTTGTCAGCCAAGATTTGATATATCTTGTTGTCCTACTGGTTTTAGTCATAAGTACAGATGAGTGAATTGATTTTAAATTAATTGAGATCCCTACCAAATTTTTGCAATCTAATTTGTTCCCTCCTGTCTTCCAATGCTGATGCCAAAGTCTCCAGCACGTCCCACGCTGTCTAGCGAGACTCCTAGGAGTCCGCACCGGAATACTAGAGGGATCAAACAGACGACCCGGTAGGGTACGGTGGGGCAAGGTTGGTGTACTATTTTATTGTTTTTAACCCCTACCTGGACATCCTTTCTATATAGTTTGGGGCCTGGAAAGCATAATTAACATCTAATAAAGTCAATCAGATCAGTTTTAATGAAAATTTTGATTAATCTAAATCCCCAGCAGAATTTAGGTCTGCCAACATATTGTCCAGAGCATGTAGCAGATACCAGAAGGGCAACAACCCTGCAGCAGGACCGCTACCTCCTCTTTTGTGCAAGGAGGAAAAGGAGGCGCAGTGCCCAGAGGAACCCAGGGCCCACTGCACCTGCATATGGTCTCACAATGGGTGTGAGGTTCTCATCCCGGTACCTAATGGCAGTCAGGGTACCTCTGGTTTGCACATGCAGGGCTATGCCACTCTCCAAAGAAATGCCTCTTCACCCCATTTTTTACCAAGAAGCTAATCAGTCCTGCTGGAGGATGTTGCAGGCAGCAGAACATTTTCCACAGCATCTCTAGACTCTGTCACGTTGCTCAGCGTGAACCTGCTCTCATCCATGAAGAAGCACATTGCACCATTGTCAAATATTCAAATCTTGGTGTTCTCTGGCAAATGCCAATCGCCCTGCATGCTGTTGGTCTGTAACACATCACTCACTTGTAACGCACATCAATGTCACTGAGCAGCAAACTACATGGCTGCTATGGAACCCGTATATCGGGAACGTCCTGTGTCAGCTCCAGCACTGGCCTCACCCTGCCCATCACCACACAGAGCAATGAAAAAAGAGGGAGAGCTCCCTCTCTCTTCATTCTCCCTCTGTGCTTGCACTCTGACATCTCAGCTCAGTGGAGCGCAGTGACGTTCAGTGTACAGGACGCTCACTAGGAGCCAGGAGCAGCAGGGGAACCAGAAGAGGTGAGTACTCATTTATTTTTTTAATCAGGGAGTACAAGGTAGCCAGAGGACCATGGGAAAAGAGGCTGCATTATACTATATGGAAGGTTATGAGGCTGTATTATACTGTATGGAAAGATATGAGGCTGCATTATGCTATCTGGAGGGCTGTGAGGTTGCAGTATATTATATAGGGGGCTATGAGGCCGCAGTATACTACATGGAGGGCTATGAGGCTGCATTATATTATTTGAAAAGATATGAGGCAGCATTATACTATATGGAGGGCTATGAGGCTGCATTCTACAGTGCTGTGCAAATTAATTGGGACAAAGCAAGTTTTTCTTGCATTAATTTACTATTTCGGATAAGTGTTTTATCAGTTCTTGGTGTCATTTTCCTTTTTCTTCCACATTTCCCTTTTCGTTTTGGAGAAAATGATCCAGTTTCATTGTGTGTGCGAATTATTCTTGAAACTGTAGATTTTCCAATACCAACGGTGGAAGCGATTTCTCTTACAGTCAGACTTGTATGATCATTAAGAGTAATAATTCTAGACCTCTTCCGTGGAGTAACATCCATTTTTACAGGAATCACACTGAGAGAAAAAGTACACTAAACCACTCCTCACAGAAACAAGCTCTCAACTGAAGCTGAGGAGGCAGCTAGCTGTTATTTTCTGGCAAAAACCAGTTAAACCAAATTTTGTTACTCAAGGTTGTACACTCACACCTGTTCAAAGCAGTTAAAGCTGGTTTGAATCACTGACTGGTAACCCCAGCTTACAATTTTACTTAAAAAAAACGCTTTGTCCCAATTAATTTGCCCAGCACTGTATATTAAGTGCTATAAGGCTTCATTATATTTTATGGAGGGCTATAAGGCTGCATTATATTAAATGGAGGACTATGAGGCTGCATTATATTATATAACATAGTGTGATAGGGCGACTCGCTTGCGGGCATCAGGAGAACAACAAGAGGCAGCGTCTTCACAAAGTTATAGCAGTCCAAAATGGTTTATACACTCATAAACCGATAACAGAAAAATGCAAAACTAGCAGTCTTTAAGTGCAGGCCAAAACATATGGAAAACAATCGTTTTAAATCGCCCCTTCTCAGGTGTCGCCAACCTGCATTCACACAGGTTGGTCAGTGACCAGCATCCAGCTTGGTCTGGAGTCTTCACACAAAGGAAGCTACCCTCAGCCCCTCCTAGCTCCAGTTTATAGCCTGTAACCACACCCAGCAGTGAGGTATGTGAATACTGGACCCGCCCGTCTCTCACAGTACCCATAAGCCTGACTCTTGCATGCACTAAGTAAAACTCCAACTGCAAACGTGCACTAGAGAAAAATACTCCAGCTTATTTTACAGATAACAGGCATCTCTGTGACTCATACCTCCCATCAATTATGCGACCCCTCGCCACCTCACAATATTAACATAGTAACATAGTTTTTAAGGTTGAAGGACTTTAAGTCCATCTAGTTCAACCCATAGCCTAACATGTTCATTCAGAGGTAAGGTAAAAAAAAAACATGTGGTAACACTAAGCTCCACATTGGGGAAAAAATTCCTTCCTGACTCCAGATACGGCAATCAGACTAATTCCCTGGATCGACGCCCTATCAAAGAATCTAGTATGTATAACTGGTAATATTATATTTTTCAAGAAAGGCATCCAGGCCCTTCTTAAATGTTAGTAGTGAGTCACTCATTACAACAGCATGTGGCAGAGAGTTCCATAGTCTCACTGCTCTTACAGTAAAGAATCCACGTCTGTGATTATGATTAAACTTCTTTCCTCAGACGTAGAGGATGCCCCCTTGTCCCAGTCTCAGGCCTAAGAGTAAAAAGATCATTAAAAAGGTCTCTGTACTGTCCCCTCATATATTTATACATTATTATAAGATCACCCCTAAGCCTTCGTTTTTCCAAACTAAATAACCCCAAGTGTAATAACCTGTCTTGGTATTGCAGACCCCTCAGTCCTCTAATAACCTTGGTCGTTCTCCTCTGGACCCGCTCTAGTTCAGCTGTGTCTCTCTTATACACCGGAGACCAGAATTGTACACAGTATTCTAAGTGTGGTCACACTAGTGACTTGAATAGAGGTAAAATTATGTTCTCCTCGTGATCATCTATGCCTCTTTTAATGCATCCCATTATTTTATTTGCCTTTGCAGCAGCTGCATGACACTGGCCACTAAATGTGAGTTTGTCATCTACCCATACACCCAGGTCTTTTTCAGTGATAGTTTTGCCCAGTGCTTTACAATTAAGCGCATAATTATACCTTTTGCTTCCTCTGCCCAAGTGCAT
The DNA here is from genome assembly GCA_033576535.1 of Allobates femoralis. NCBI lineage: Eukaryota > Metazoa > Chordata > Amphibia > Anura > Aromobatidae > Allobates > Allobates femoralis. The sequence goes on from JARQOC010000007.1 coordinate 160,168,706, forward strand.
GACTTTACATTTATCCCCATTTAAGCTCATTTGCCATTTATCAGCCCAAGCTTCTAGTTTGTATAAATTCTCCTGTAATATAACATTGTCCTCCTCTGTATTGATTACCCTGCAGAGTTTAGTGTCATCTGCAAATATTGAGATTCTACTCTGTATGCCCCCTACAAGGTCATTAATAAATATGTTAAAAAGAAATGGGCCCAATGCTGACCCCTGTGGTTGCCCGCTGTTAACTGTGACCCATTCTGAGTGTGTTCCATTAATAACCACCCTTTGTTTCCTATCACTGAGCCAGTTCTTAACTCACTTACACATATTTTCCCCTATCCCCTTTGCTCTCATTTTATGTATCAGCCTTTTGTGTGAGACCGCATCAAAAGCTTTTGTACAGTCCATATACATCACGTCCACTGCAGTTCTTTGGTCCAGTCGAGAACTTACCCCTTCATAGAAGCTTATCAGTTTGACAGGATTGGTCCCTCATAAACCCATGTTGATATTGGGTCATGAGGTTATTTTTCTTCAGATACTCCAGTATAACATCTCTTAGAAAACCTTCTAGGATTTTACCCACAGTAGAGGTTAAGCTTACTGGCCTATATTTCCCAAGTTCAGTTTTTGGCCCCTTTTTGAATATTGGCACCACATTTGCTATATGCCAGTCCTGTGGTACAGACACTGTTATTATGGAATCTTTAAATATGAAAAATAATGGTCTATCTATGATGGTACTAAATTCCTGCAGTACTCTGGGAGGATTATGAGGCTGAATTATACCATATGGAGGCCTATGAGACTGCATTATACTCTATAGAGGACTGTGAAGCTGCATTATATTATATGGAGGGATATGCGGTTACATTATACTATATGGAGGATAATGGTGGTGCATTATAATGATTGTAGGACTATGGGGCTACTTTATGCATGGAAGACTATGGGATGCATTATGATACATAGAGGATTATGGGGGTACATTATAATAATTGGAAGAGTAAGGTGACAGGAGGATGACAACCATATATACCAAGATGGGGACATATATAACAGGATATGGTCCATATCCCAGAAGGAGGACCACATATACCAAGAGGAGGACTATATATAAATCATGAAGAGGGAGAGGTCTTAATTTGTGAGTCTTTATTGGATACTAGCTGTGAGCCCGATGCAAATGCATCGGGTGTCTAGAATATTTTTTTTTTTTTTTTTAGATTTTCAAATAATAATCCAATTATTCCAATGACATCTTTACACCAACTACATATATTTGTATGGTTGATATCATTTAAGGAAAATTGAACTATTATGTTGTAAGGGTCTTAGAACACAAAGTAGCAATACTTCTTAATATGTCAATTGTTTGAATTGATGAATTAACAGTACTAATGTGTGTATCAGCCAGTTTGTGTCAGCCCACCAATCGCGTCAAGATGCCCTTACGCATGGTGGGACCTACTCTAACTAAATCTGAATTGATATAATTTAGATATTTTTAATAGCTGGATTTTTCTTACATTTTTTGAGGATTGTGATGTAAATAATAACATTTTGTAAATTGATACAGAAGGAGTTACCAAGTACAGACTTGCAGCAATATCCATACAATAACAAAAAAACTTGTAGTTAAGCTACGGTAAATGGAGTTAACATAGCTTCAGCAGGTGCATAAGATGCATCCACTAACTAACCACAGGTGACTGCAGTTGTTATGGATGACACTGCCGCAACTATGTTGTCTGCACAAACCGCAAGTTAAGTACAAATTACATATATGCAATTATGAAAATTACAGCAAGTATGTTGTTGGTGAGTCCTTCATGATCAATTATTATCATTTAGTATATTCCTCAACAAAGTGAAAAAATCTAAGAAAAATGTCGTGGTAGAATCTAATTAATAATTTATGTTTGTCCCTATCTATCTAAACATGTGGAACACACCTTGCTAATGAGATGTGTGTGAACAGCCATCCCACCCGTCTCTTAGCTGTTCACAAAAACCTCTCCCTTTAAAGAATAAGAATCAAATCTCTCAGCACGTAGAGTACTGGAGCTTTAAATAGTGGTTTCTATCACCCTGTGAGAAAATCAGAATGATACACATCTCCAATGAAATCTGTAATGTGTTTTTCCACAAACATTGTATAAACTATGCACATAAAAAACTGAAATTGAAAAGACTAAACTAATTTTTTTTTTTTTTTTTAAATAGAAAAGGTAAAAATATAAAATATGCAAAAGTTCATCCCAAAATATTCCGATAGACAATATTTTTGGTGAAGACTTTCTCACAGTTAGGCACCAATTTGCCTTGAATGCATGAATCCACCACTTTCACCTTCACATTGCATCGTCTCTTCACACGTGAGAAAGCCACATATAATTGTCCATGACCAAAAACAGGTTCTGGCAAATAAATCCCCACTTTCTCCAAAGTTTGTCCTTGGGCTTTATTTATGGTCATGGCAAAGGCAGGCTTCACGGGAAATTGCCGACGTCTTAGTTTGAAAGGCAATCCAGTCTCTGATGGACAGAGATCAATTCTTGGAATGAAGACTACATTTCCTTCATCCGAGCCAGAAATTACTTTTGCTTGTATCAAGTTGTCAAACAAAGCAATAATAATCATCCGAGTCCCGTTGCAAAGTCCTTTTCTGCTGTTAAAATTACGCAAAAGCATTATAATTGTACCAACTTTTAGTTTCAGGAGATGAGAAGGCATTCCTGTTGGCGTTAGAGAATTTAGAAATTCCACGGGATATTGTTCGGGATTTTCTGTCTCATCTGGATCAATGGAATCGTGGCTCAAATATTCAATGTATTCACCAGGAATACAATCCATAACTTTTGAATTGATCAAATCCACAGCGTCATTTTTGGGACAAAGAATGGCATGTGATGCAGCATTCTGAATACTTTCATCATTATTCACATCAATGACAATGTTTTCACCAAATATATCCAAGATTAAAGAGCCAGTGCAGATCATGTCTTGCGGGTCTCAATGACATCATCACCAAGGTTGTAATCATTGGACAATTCTCCATTTCCCAATTGAATTAACCAATTGCTATAATCAGGATCAATGGAGCGCATGTTGTTAATGAGCGGCAATTGATTGAAAAGCTGCCATTGTCGTGAATATTTAATGCAGCTCTCTACGATGTCTGTCCTTGTTCCATGAGAGATGATAGGAAGACACTGCCGAAAGTCTCCTCCCAGAACAATGACTTTCCCTCCAAAGGGTAATTTATTTTTCTTGGAGACATCAGTTGTCATGACATCCCGTAATAATTGATCAATGACATGCAAACGTATTTTGACAACATAGTAGACTCATCAATGATGAAGAGTTTGGTAGTCTTCAAATGTTGGGCCGCATCAGTATCATTTTTGATTCTTGAAACGGATGTCTCATTAATTGGTATTGGTATGCCATACAGTGAATGGATAGTTCTTCCTCCTTGCAATAGATTAGCAGCAATCCCTGTACTGGCTGCAGGTGAGACAACTTCTCCTTCTCCTCTCAGTTCATGAATCAATAGATGATAGAGATAGGTTTTCCCACTTCCACCGGGACCATCAAGGAAAAAGCACTTTGCCTTATCACTTGTATCCTCTAAAGCTTTATGGATTGCAGTATAGGCCAAACGTTGTTGATCATTTAAGGTGACTTTCATTTCATGTGCTCTTACTAACTCTTCTTCTTTGTTGTATTGAGGACGAATGTGTGGTTTTCTTTTTGGGTGTGGCAGATTAAATTCATTAAAATGTTTAGCATGAAATTTTAAAACATGTTCAACATCAGTCATGGCGTATCCTTCACAATGCTCACAATCATCAGTGTCGGGGTGGTAGGCATGACAGTAATCTTGAACGAAGTGTTGTTTAAATTCTTGCCACAACTCCAGGGGATGATTAGGAGGACCAAACACACATATATACGCAAACATGTCACAGAGCTGTGCAGGCATATTGAGAACACAGGCATCCAATAGACTTTTTCTCCAAACAGTGTCATCGAAGAGCAATCCATGGGCTAATGCCGCCTCTTTAAAAGTGGAGTATGTGACTTCCTTAACAGTCTTAAGGTTGTCAAAACTTGTAGCTCCTTTAACATGGAGTAACAACAGCCTTAAAAAATAACGTTCTTGTTCTTGAATACTAACAGTGTAGAGTCTACCAATGACTGAAGCACCTCCTCTCCTTCTAACTTCCCATGCACCTTCTTTCCAAACATAATGCTCCGGAATTTGACGATATAAGTACTCCCGAGCATTGGCATCATTCTCATTGAGGGCAAAGTAGGCCATGAGTGTTGATTGTCTGTCCATTGAATAACTGATGTTGTCCGCAGAATCACCCTCGTGAAAAAAAAGTGATTGTGAATGAGGCAGATGTACTGCAAGACGAATAATGCTGTGAGATTGTCTATGCATTTGGAAAGCAAAGATTCGCCAAGCTGCCTCTGGTGCACTGACATATCTGGAATCCATGAATTTATGAGTTTCATCGTGTCTGATGTTGGTTTCACAAATTTCCACATTGGCTTTGTCATGACCTTTATACACATATTTGAAGAGGTATTTTACGCTCTGAATGGAAGCACATACTTCCACATTGATATGGCACTTATATTTTAATAGAAGGAAAGGGTTATATGGAACCACCCAAGAATTATCAATCATCTTGGAATGGTGTGGAAAAGAAGGTCCTTCGTTTCTTTGATAACTTGGATATGCATCCTCAGGTATAACAGTTTTTGTTTGAAACTTTTTGGGAAAAGCTTTTTTACACTTTCCATTCTCCATACATGGAGAATTGGGATTGTGTTGTCCACAGGGGCCATGGATCATGTGTTGCATGACAATTTGATGGAGCAGAGGGTAATGTAATGGATCAGGAATTTCAGCCCAAACAGTATTGTCCACTTCCACCTCAGTTCTTAGTTTTGAGTTGGCATCCAGAATAATTAGAATGTGAGCATGTGGTAGGCCTCGCTTTTGAAATTCTATCACATGAACCATAGCACAAACCTTACCAAATAATCCAGAATTAATATCTTTCAAAAGGGCTTCAAGTTTAATCCTGAAAACACGGGCCACTAAATCCGGGCGATGTTCAGCACGCTGCCATGGTGTAAATTGGTTGCAATTTCACTCCATTTTGGATTACAGGTCATCGTTATAAAAAGATCTGGTCTTCCAAATTTAGTTACAATCGCCATGGCATCTTGATACCGCTGCTGCATGTTTCGGGGACTTCCCTCAAAGGAAGATGGTAAAATTACCGTCTTGCCAATGGGGATTCCTTTTTCTACAGATTTTCTCAGCAAATGTTCTTGAAGGAGACAATAATCTTCTACCTTCAAATCTTTCTGGTGTTGTCGTATAAAATTTAAACGATTGGCCTCGATCTTAACATAGGCATCCACCAAGTACTGCTGTGTCAGTTTACCTCCATTAAGGACAGGATTGAATTCTGTCCGTACTGACAGCAAATAACAGTAATACTGCAGCTGTGTCACCCTGCGAGCATTTTGGCCTTGCTGCATGAGTGCTTCATGCCACCCTTGCTCTCCATGAGGGAAAAACAATGGATACAGTAATGCATCCAAATTACTGTGTAAAATGCTTATTTGCTGTGTTCTGGGGGCCAACAGATTCTTTGGGTCTGGTTTTAGATGTATTAAAATGTCTCTATTAAATGGTGGCTCTCCATCAGCATTTTCAAAGATGACTGCGACTTCATGGACAGTAGGGTTGTTATACCGTCTTGGGTCTTGCTCTCTGTCTTGTTTAATTGCCATGATGATATTAGGCATATTTGTGCCATGTTCAAATGCTTTCTGTTCTTCCTCTTCCTCCACTTGTCCGTAACATTTTATAAGCTGAAACAAAGGGATTAATACCTTCCAATTGCTCAGCAATAATTCTCATCAAGGCTGGATTACACTTGAGATTTTCTGGAGACTGTAGGCGTTGTTCAGTAGCAGTAGCACTATCCAAAATATACAGCTGTGCATATGCTGGAACTTGACCTTCAGCGGGGTGGAGAGTTCCAGTTCTATGGTAAATTTGGCCGTGAATCCGGAAACAGTACGGACCGTGTCCAGGTGGTTGAGAAACACTTGCACCCATGGAAGCAAATGCAAAGGAACTATTAATGCTCCTGATATTCTCCATGAGATTTTTACTATATGGGCTGTCTCCTTTCAGTAAAGTAGTGAAGAGCTCAGGGTACTGAGGTAATGGTACCTTAACTTTGCCCTTGTGACAACAAAGGGAGAACTGTCCATCAGATGGCCTTTCAGCCTCAAAATGTTGTGCTTCACAATGTTGACATAACACATTCATGGACCCACAGGTATGTTCTAAAATACCGGTATCGTCATCAGTAAAGCCAATAGGGATTGATGACGTAGGTGAAGTGAGCAACAGATGACCTTTTTTGTAGATGCCTACATAAATAAGACGTTGCTGTGTAGAACTGTCAACACATCCAACACAAAGAAGTAGTGACTGGAGACTTCTTACGAAGGTTTTTTTTTGGCGTAGTTGACGCTGTGAAGCAGCCAAATGGGCCAAATGGCGTTGTTTTGAGGTAGGTGACATAATTTGTAAACGTTTGACTTTAGCCAATTTGTGTCTTGTCATGGCAGAAGCAATCTTTCTGTTCTTGTTTTAGAAGAACATTTGCCCTTCACTTTACTTGTGCCAGATGTTGAAGGCAGTTCAGTTTCACAAAGTGTTGGAGACACAGATGTGGACGCCATATTAGAGGTAGATGGTTCTCCTTGCACCTTCACCTTTTGTTGTTTGCGTCTTTTGCGTTCCACCTCAGCTTTTTTGGCCAACCGACTGCTTCTTTCTTCAGCAGACTCCTTTGCAATTCTTTTATCCAAAGTCGTGTTGACCTTAACCAAACGGAGACGTTTTGTTTCCGGATCTTCCTGCGCACGCTTCTTGCGCTGGCATGCAGCATTTTTAGCTCTAACAGAGCTTTTTTGTTTGTCAGAGCTCATATTGAGCACAGTACAGCAAAATGTATGCAATAATAGCTACAGTATATTAATTAAGGAAGCAATGAATATACATTCTGCATAGCAATATAGTCAAAGTAGTAATATTTTTCTTGATAATTTTTTTTATATACAATATATTTTTATATATAAATTTTATCCTAAAAATATATCAAAAAAATATATTTTATATATATTCTTAACTTAAATAAATTATGTATATTATATATTACAATTTATTATGTGTATATATAAATTGTATATGATTAGTATATATATATATATATATATATATATATATATATATATTTGTGTAAACGAAATAAAAGTTAGGGCCCTTTCACATCATCTTTTTTTTCAAATTGCGGCAGATGCGGTGAAAAAACCACATCTGCCACGATTGCCGCATAACTGCTGCACTTGCGGCATGGTTGCGGTAATCCCCATAGAAAGTATAGGGTGACTTGCAGCAAGTGCGGCAAGTACGGTGTTGCACTTGCGGCAAGTGCGGCCGCGAAAAAAAACCGCACTGAGCCGCGGTTTTTTTCGCGGCCGCACCTGCCGCAAGTGCAAAACCGCATGTGCTGCACCTGCCGCAAGTCCCCCTATACTTTGTATGGGGATTACCACAACCGCAGCGCATGTGCAGCCGGTATGCGGTAATCATGGGCGATTTGTATTTTTTCAGCGCATCGCAATGGAATATATATATAAGTAATATAGAATATACATATATATATAGATTAATATACAATATATATATATATAGATTAATATACAATATATATATATATATAGATTAATATACAATATATATATATACAGAATAGATAGATTAATATACAAAATATATATATATTGATTAATATACACTATATATATATATATATATATATATATATATTCATATATATATTCATATACACTCTATATATATATATATATATATATATATATATATATAATTAATATACAATATATATATATATATATAATAATATACAATATATAATATATATATATATATATATAGAGTAATATACAATATATATATAGAGTAATCATATACATATATATAATATATATAATATGACATCTATAGATATATATATATTAATCTATATCTATATATCTATATATCTCTATCTATATATAAATATATATATATATATGTCTATTTATATAATATATATCATTATATATATAATTATGAATATATCAATATAATAATAATATTAATAATCAATTAATAATAAAAATAATATTAACACTAATAATAATATAAATAATATAAATAATTATGAATAATTAATAATCGATTATATTGGCCAAAAAATATATCTTAGCTGATATTGTAGAGATGAGGTTCCAACACTGGTTTTCCGACGTCCGTCCCACAGGATCACCAAGACAGGAATAATTTGTGAGGAAAAGTCAAAGTAAAAACTATAAAATTGCGGCGGGGGGAGTATAGTGATTGGTAGGCAAAGGGGAGTATAGTGATTGGTAGGCAAAAAGAGTTGCCACCCAGCAACAGCCAGTCAGCCGTGGGTTTTTTCGCGGGCAAACCTGCCGCAAGTACAAAACCGCCCTATACTTTCTATGGAGATTACCGCAACCGCGCCGCAAGTAGACTCGCAATGGCCTCGCAGCCATTGCTCGCGCTACACAGCGACTCGCAATGGATCCCCATAGAAAGTATAGGGGGACTTGCGGCAGGTGCGGCGGCTGAGGTAGCGACTCGCAATGGCCTCGCGGCCATTGCTCGCGCTACACAGCGACTCGCAATGGATCCACATAGAAAGTATAGGGGACTTGCGGCAGGTGCGGCGGCTGAGATAGCGACTCGCAATGGACTCGCGGACATTGCTCGCGCTACCTCAGCTGTAAATCGCTTCTGGCAGTGAATGTTAACCCCGAGTCAGAATCGGGAATACTGCTACGAAGGTTAAATAAATTATATATATTATATATTTTCAATTTATTATAATGTGTACATATATATATATATATATATATATATTATCTATATATATATATATACATATATATATATATATATATATTAATATAATATATAATATACAATATATATATAATAGATTAATATATAATATATATATATATATATATTATATATAATTAATATATATATATATATATTTAATATAAATATATATATATATATAATATAAATAATATATATATATATAATATATATATAAATATTATATTATTAAATATATATATATATAAATAATATAAATATATATATATATATAATATATATATATATATTAGAGTAATATACAATATATATATATAATATAAGCATATACATATAATATATATATATAATAAATATATATATAGAATAGATAATAATAAAATATATAAATATATATATATATAGATTAATATACACTATATATATATATATAGATTAATATACAATATATATATAAGAAGTAATATAGAATATATATATATATAATAGAGTAATATACAATATATATATATATAATAGTAAGCATATACATATATATAATATGACATGTGTATAATATATATATATTAATCTATATCTATATATCTATATATCAATATATATATATATATATCTGTATATATATCTGTATATCTCTCTCTATATATATATATATAATTATGAATATATCAATATACTAATAATATTAATAATCGATTAATAATAAAAATTAATATTAACACTAATAATAATAATATTAATAATTAATAATAATTAATAATCGATTATATTAGCAAAAAAAGATATCTTAGCTGATATTGTAGAGAAGAGGTTCCAGCACTGGTTTTCCGACATCCGTCCACAGGATCACCAAGGCATAATCGATTAATAATAATAATTAATATTAACACTAATAATAATATTAATAATTAATAATAATTAATAATCAATTATATTGGCCCAAAAAGATGTCTTGTAGGGATGAGGTTCCAACACTGGTTTTCCGACGTCCGTCCCACAGGATCACCAAGGCAGGAATGATATGTGAGGAAAAGTAAAAGTAAACACCATAAAATTGCAGCGGAGGGAGTATAGTGATTGGTAGACAAAGGGGAGTATAGTGATTGGTAGGCAAAAAGAGTTGCCACCCAGCAACAGCACACTCAGCCGCGGGTTTTTTCGCGGGCAAACCTGCCGCAAGTGCGAAATCGCACTTGCCGCACCTGCCGCAACTCGCCCTATACTTTCTATGGGGATTACCGCAACCGCGCCGCAAGTAGACTCGCAATGGGCTCGCGGCCATTGCTCGCGCTACACAGCGACTCGCAATGGATCCCCATAGAAAGTATAGGGGGACTTGCGGCAGGTGCGGCGGCTAAGGTAGCGACTCGCAATGGCCTCGCGGCCATTGCTCGCGCTACACAACGACTCGCAATGGATCCCCATTGAAAGTATAGAGGAACTTGCGGCAGGTGCGGCGGCTGAGGTAGCGACTCGCAATGGCCTCGCGGCCATTGCTCGCGTTACCTCAGGGGTAAATCGTTAAGTTTGTGGCCGGGCCTCTGGTTCTATTTTCGGCCAACGACTCGCAATGGCCGCTTCGCGGCCATTGCTCGCGCGTGGTGACGTCACATAGTGACAAAGCCACGGCGATTCCGGGGTCCGACACGAAAATGCCTACGGCAATTATAGAGTAGATAGAATGTTTATACAGGACCCATACATCTCAACAACGTGTGCATGGGGGGGGGGGAGTTCAAATTTTTGCATTGGGGACTCTAGTTATGCCAGTGGGAGAGAGCAATGACAAAATGCAAAAGTGACCAAAACAACAGCCAAAAAGGAAAAATACACCCCCTGCAGAACCACTCCTTTATAGGGGGTGTATTGCTGATTGACTATTATCTTTACCTATTGTCTGTTCCATTTGCTAAACAGCAGCAGAAATTGATTCACAATCGTTGTTGCTTCACAATTGGACAGGTTGATTTCACAGATGTTTGAGAGTACTTGACTCTACAGCCATAAAACTGTCTACAAAATACTCTACATGTAGATAGGGCACACATGTAGCACAATATATTATGATTGATAAGGTTGAAAAAAAGACACCGGTGCAACAAATTCAGTTTATGATATCAGATGGAAGACAATAAGAAGGATTTAAGGTATCCCCCACCACCAAAAAAATATGTTTTTGACCCACCTTTGCATTTGCACAAATTTTTAACAATAAAAATACGATTTATTATCAGTACGTGCTATCAAAACCATCAACAGGCTGACATTCACATCACAGTCACTGGGTAGTCACATATAGACACATATAGCAGAAACCACTCCCGACAGAGAATCTCTTTATTTGAAACAATTTTCGCATGGTTAGTTATCCTAAGTTACTTAGATATTGAACACAAAGGAAAGGTACAAAAGAATGCATCATTTAATGAACTAATAACTAGGACAGTGCTAGATTCCTTGAGCACGCTATTACACCATTTTGTGGCATTTAAAGGGAACCTGTCACTAGATTTTTACCATCGCATCTGAGAGCAGCATAATGTAGAGACAGAGACCCTGCTGTCATTTTGATAAAATTAATGTTTTCCCTGCTGTAGATTTAGCAGTTAGTGAATATGCCAGACTACTAGACTACCAGACTAATGATAATCTCCAGATGATTAAACAATGGTTTTATTAAAACTACACTGAGCAGCCCTGTAAGTGACACATCGCTGGAATTAGGATCTCGGGTCCTATATTATGCTATTCTCAGATTAGGTTGCAAAAACCTGTTGATGGCTTCACTTTAAATAAAGGGCTAAAAAAAAGGGGACCCCAACCTGTGGCTCGGGAGTCGTGTGGCTCGTGGGCCTGTGGTGTGTGGCTCGTGGCTGGTGCATAAGCACCAGGTCTAGCAAACAGCTATGAAGAACAGGTCTCCAGATGGTGACTTTTGTGAGTGGCCCCCACATAGAACAGTAGATCTGAATGATGGAAAGTTAGGAACATTTACATCTTGGTATACTGCCTCAGTGTGATTTCTGTGAAAAGCTTTGGCTGTCCTCCGATAATGGGGCCTCTGAGTGCCACTACTATGAGCGGCAGGAGCCGGATGTGGCTCACAACCCTCTCTGAGCTGAATGTGGCTCGCGAACCTCTCTCAGACCTGAATGTGGCTCATAACCCTCTTTCAGAGCTGGATGTGGCTCATGACCCCCTCTCAGTGCTGAATGTGGCTCACAACTCTCTCTCAGAGCTGACTGTGGTTTGTATCTCTCTCTCAGAGCTGAATGTGGCTTGCGACCCTCTCTCAGAGCTGGATGGGACTCAAGACCCTCTCTCAGAGCTCAGTGTGACTCATGACTCTCTCTCAGAGCTGAATGTGGCTCGTGAACCTCTCTTAGAGCTGAATGTGGCTGATGACCCTCTCTCAGAGCTCAATGTGACTCATGACTCTCTCTCAGAGCTGAATGTGGCTCGTGAACCTCTCTTAGAGTTGAATTTGGCTCATGACCTTTTCTCAGAGCTGAATATTGCTCGTGACCCTCTATCAGATATGGATGTGACTCACGACCCTCTCTCAGAGCTGAATGTGGCTTACAACCCTCTCTCAGATATGTATGTGGCTCACGACCCTCTTTCAGAGCTGAGGCAACAGACTAAATCTTTGCCTTTTGTGAAGGAAAGGAAAGTAACTCTCCTACTATATTGAAATCCTATCTTGCAAAATGTATGGACAGTGTCTCCATACTGTATCACAATGGCCTTTCAGGACACATGCCTAGCTCGACTACTGTAATGGTGCCTTCACACCTGGCGATGTCGCTAGCGACATCGCCGAAAAAGTGACGTATCAGCAATGTCGCTAGCTGTGTAAATGAGCGGCGCGACCGCGTTTTATTGCTGGTCGCAGGTTGACAGGTTTACGGGAAGAACCATAAACCTGGCAACCGGCGACCCGTGATAAGGCTGGATCGCGCCGTGTGACATCGCCAGAGCGATGTCGGCGGCGATCCAGCCTCTACTGCAGCGTTGCTGCAGATCGCTCGCTGGGTCGAGCCCAGCCCAGCGAGCGATGTCACCGCCCGCGTCGCTGCGACATCGCCGGCCGCAGCGATGCTGTGTGACAGCTGGCCAGCGATGTCGGAAGCGAGCGGGCACCCGCGCATCGCTTCCGACATCGCTGGCCAGATCGTGCTGTGTGACAGCACCATAAGATTTTGTTTTTGCTTTTGCTGTATGTGGTTACACTAGACGTCTTTAATGGAAATCACTGCAGTAAATTGGTATATGGATATCAGTTCTGCATAATGGATGGGGAAATGTACCATGGCAACCTGAGCTGTTAAACTTTAAAATTAGCATTACAATGGTACCTGGAGAATGCTAATGAGAAAACATTGTGTATATAACATTCGGTATATATTATGTGGTCCTTGATTTTGCCATATCTGCCCCACCCCCGCCATCTCCATGTGATTGACTGCCCAAAAAGAATAACAGGAGTGCAGAAAGTTCTACTGATATTTAATCTCGGTAGACGAGTGTCATTTGATCCTGTGTGAATTATGTGATTGGGAAAGAGAATCGTCAAGATAAAGGAACGAAATGGCTTTGATTAGCACATGAAAAATGAAAATTACTGCATTTTATATAATCGCACCAGTGGGATTTTTTAATAGGCCGAGGTCATGTTTTTATTGCCGAAAGCCACATTTCTCGTGATTGTTATTACTCGTTTTGTACTTGTAGTATTTTAAAATAAAAAGTAGCAAATTATCCAAAAATGATTTGGGGCAGATTTGCTGGAATTGGTCGCATTCAGTTTGAATAAATTAGGTTCAAATTGGAAGAACGTAATGCCATTGATTTTGTTCCTAAGGGTACCGTTACACGTCGCAACATTGCGCGCAATTTCACTTGCAATTTTCTGGTTGCAGTGAAATCATGGACACATTACACTATTTTGTTGCCATGTACAAATGGAATAATGTGACCATGATTTCACTGCAACCAGCAAATTGCAAGTGAAATTGCGACGTGTAACGGTACCCTAAGTCTCTTCAGAACCTAAAGTATAATGAGTGAAGGCAAGTGGTTAAACTAATAAGGCTACATTCCCACGATGAGTTACGTCTGAGTTTTCAATATTGCAGAATTTCTGCAGCATTTCTGCACCTTTTATGTAAATTAGGTTACCGATACTTGCATTTTTTCATTGCGTTTTTGTGTGTTTTTTTTAAATGCAATTTTTATTGTGTTTTTGATGGTGTGGGCTTTTTTTTAAACTACCTGGTAGTTTGATGACTTTGATGACATTCTTGTTTTTTTTTTACTATTATTTTTTTACAAAAACTGTACTTAATGAGGTCTTGTTTTTTGTGAAACAATTTTACTTCTGTGGGGCCCCACCGGGTAGGACACCACCAGAGGTGCTGCACTCCTGTGGTTAAGGGAAGTAGCACCTCTGCTTTCCAGGTGCTGGGATGGTGCAGTTGAGCCAATACGCACACACACAACCTGTAGGCCCCTGGGATGGTGGGTCGACACTGAGGGAGGGCCCAGGTCAAAAAGGGGGACATTGAAGTGCAGAGAGTTTAGGCTTTGAGAGAGTAGAGAAGTTGAGAGAGTTGAGGAGTGGGGAGTGTAGAGACAGCGTGGTGTCCACTTCTGTGGGCAGGAGCATGACCACGCTCGCCCACGGGAGGGAAAGACCAGCAGGCGAAGGAAGCAGAGAGAGCCCTTGGGGTGCGGAAGGGTACCGTCAGACCTGGCCATATCGGCGGAGATATCTCCAGCGACGTTTGGCGGCGTGCACGTTTTCGGCGCCCCGCCAGCGTCGCGTGTATACACGCTGCAATACCTCTGTCGGCGCACCGGCAATGTTACAGGCGCCTTCGCCACTGGGGTGTCCACAAACCCCAGCGGCGATTCTGTAACATGGGAGCCTATGGCTCCCATCGCCTGTAACATCGGCGATCGCCATGTTACATGGGGCGATGTGTGTACATCGCCCCAGAGTGCTCGCCTGGTTTCAGAGCAGTGCTGAGAAACCAGGCGACCACTCTAAGGTGATTTTCAGCGCCGACATCGCCTCTTTACACTAGGTGATGCACCGGCACTGTCGGCGGCGATAGGCCACTCCCCCGCACCTAAGAAATCGCCTCCGATATAGCCAGGTGTGACGGTACCCGAAGAGAACATCGATCCCCATATGCCCGTATCTGGCGAGACAGAGGGGCTGGTGGACGACACAGGGACCCGGCCCTGAACACGGCGCGGATGCTGTATGCCCGAACCATTGAACTGAAGGCCCCAGGCTACTAATGGGAGCTGTGGCCGAACACCCGACACAACTTGAGGAAGGTGGCTGAACTAAGGAGCAGTGCCCAGGAGGGGACACAACAGCACCCATGGCTTCTGGTACTTGAGGTCTGTGCTTCGGAGGCACTGAGAGCCTGGGTGGTCAAGCGGTGTCACGCTCGTCCCAGAAGAGAACTACCCCTTATAGCACTGGGAGGAGAAAGAGAGAGATTACCAGAGACAGAGAAACCTAGAGAGGAAGAAAAGGGCACCAATCATTGCTCGACTACACTGTCCCGGTTCAGGAAACAACGCTGAACCGGAGGTTGGCAAGGGACGCTCCCCGGTGCCATGCTGAAAGATCTGAGTAAAAGTAACAGAACTCCAGCTGTGGTGTGTGAGAATTTTATTAGCGGAGACCACCGGCCGCAGTGACTGTATGAGAAATCAGGGTTCTAATGACCCAGTGAACACCTGCCAAGGTACGAACTGACTTCTCCTATCTGCTGCCCTGGGGACCGCGCTCCACCTGCGGTGTGCGGAACCATCCAAGCTAATGGTCCTCGTCCCCAGAGGTTCTGAAGCAGCTGCGGCCGCCCTGGCTTAATACCGCAGGTGGCATCACGAATACCCCTATTCCCCTTTGACTTTCCCTGTCACCTTCCCCCGTTTATTAAAATGACACCGCCAGGGTCTTGGCTCCTGTCTGTCCCCGTGAAAAGAACCAAGAAGGTGAGGAGTAACTGCCTGTTTCCCGAGTCTTCCCCGGCCCTGGAGTGGGCGTGTCACTTCTTGTAGGCATCATTTTGTCATGGACATATATTACTTAAAGTTTCACATTTATTATAACTTCTGTTACAGACTAAATAAAATTAAAAATAAAAATAAAAAACCGTGCCATTTAAAAAAAAAAAAAAAAATACATTTTTTTATTCAATTTACAAATCACCATAAATAATATACTTGTATAGGTTGTTATGATTACAGGGGTGCAAAATATGTAGATTTTTTTTACTGATAGATTGCCATTATGCAGCCTGTGTCACACTGATAGGGCTTACTCACATCGCCATATTTAGTGTCTGAGTGTGATCCTACAAAACATCGGATCCCACTCAGAACAATGGTAGCCTATGGAGCAGCTCACATGTCAGATTTTTTCTTCAGACTGAGTCGGTCAGAGGAAAAAATGCATCTTGTCTAAGTTTGATCCAATATTGGGATTGAATTTGGCAATGCAACTCTATGGGTGCGTGGAAATCATGTACTCGGAGAAATCTGAGTGCAGTCCAATTTCCGCAGACTTATGGAATGGAGAAGATGAAGAAATTTTATTCTGCACCTTCTCCTCCCAGTTCGCTCTGATTCTCTCAATTGAGAGAATCGGATTACATTGTGCTAACACTTGGATCACAGTTAGATCGGAGTTTGATTGTAGCATAATTGACGTGATTCTCTCAGATGAGAAAGTGTACGGTCGTATGACCCAGTGTTAATGTTTCTGCTTTTCATGTTGCTGGTTCTGAGAAGGATGATAGTCTCCGGTAACACCAGCTTGAAAACGAAGCAAATAAATAATTAAAGAGGACATTTCACCACATTTTTCATGGTGAATGGGACACTTGATGTAACGTACAGTATAATAATTATTAGTTTTTCTTTTTAACTTCACTAGAGATGAGCGAACTTGTTCGTGGTAAGAATTGGGTGTTTGACATATCCCTACCACTCCAGCGAGCAATGCTGTGCTCAGCTACACTCAGTGCTCGGGTACACTCGGTGCCCTGCCCAGTGCGAGCCACTAGCAGTGTTTGAATGTCTGCACTAGGGGTAATATGTATTTAAAAAAACCATTAGGTTAGGGTCACATTAAGTTTTGTGCCACGCTCAGGGGGGAAGCATTTATAAACATAGGTTTTGGCAGAATGAACGCAGTGCTGCCGCCATGGTAGGACTGCGTTAATGCTGCCAATGCTTACCTATGGAGACATGGCCCGTAGCGCGGATCAAACGTCGGCATCTGACTGAACTCTTGCGTTATTTCCTAACGCGAGAAAAGTTGCTTTCAACAATGTCTTTTCTAGCGTTAGGAAATAATGCGAGATTTACGTCAGATGACGGCATGTATAAAATGCAATAACGGGCGATCAAAACTGCGGATCCCCAAAAAAATTGTATCATTAGAAACGGTAGCTCAAGACGCAAAAAATAAGCCATCACACAGCCCCAGATCCCGAAAAATGAGGACGCTACGGGTCGCAGAACCTGGCGCAAAAAGTCTGTTTTTGTTTTTTTTCAAATTTCAGAATTTTTTTTCAGCACCTAGATACCAATAAAGGTGTACATGATGGGTATCTATGAACTCGTACCGACCCGAGTCATCACCCTGTCATGTTGGTTTTACCATATAGTGAATATGGCGGCTAAAATACCCAAAAAAACAAACGTGTCATTGCACTTTTTTTGCAATTTCACTGCATTTAGAATTTGTTTGCAATTTCACTGTACACTATATGGTAAAATAAATGATTGCATATGAAAGTACAACTCGTCCCAGAAAAAAAAAGCCATCAATGTCTATATTGACGGAAAAATAAAAGTTATGGCTCTTGAAAGCAGGAGAGCAAAAAACGAAAATGAAAAATGAAAAATTCCCGGGTCATGAAGGGGTCAAAATCTCTACATCCTACACCACTGGCGGAAACCCCTGTGCAAAGACAATATATGGGCCCTTTGCCCACCCAAAGCTCATCAAAATGCGCAATTTCACCAGTTTTGGAGGTAGAAATGGGCCCCCCTTACCTTTCAGGTCCCTGTGCTGCTACACAGACTGGACCAATGATATGTCCACCCCTGTCCTATACAATAAAATGGGCAAAGTTCTTGAACCATTAAAAAAACATGATGGACTTTTCAGGGATGAGACATAAGATGAGCATATTAGAGCATAAATATTATCTATGATATTGTCCCAAATATGTTGTTATCTGCGAGCCCCATTGGGTGAAGTTGGAGAATAACTAATTTCAGCTAAATTTGAACTAATTGCAGACCCATTCCAAATATTTGGTCTTTGGGAAGCATAAAGAAGTTTGGAACCTATAAAATGTGTGTTTGCTAACAATGAGCAGGAAGATTCTGGGGCCCCTTTCAGCATCCATTGCAATACTCCATGGCAATTGGATCAGGGCAGTGTGAACTTTAGTATTCAGTTTAAATTAAAAAAAATTCCAGTAAATGCCCCTTTAAATTTAGAGACTTAAGAAAGGAGCAGAGTGGCAGCCAACAGGAGAGTGTGGGTCCTAGTTTTGGACTATAGTACCAATTGTTTTGCCTCAATGTCAGTCCTGGAGGTTATGTAAACTGGGGATATCCAAATTGAGTATTACGGCAAATGGAACAGATTTTGAAGTTGGTTCTTCTTCAACTTCTATGGTTTAACATGGCCAGGGAGAAGTGGTACAAGATGATCATCTTCAAAAAAAGAAAAACCCAAACAAAAATAAAAAGAGAAGTATATTGGGAGATCTTTATGTTATACGTGCCTATTGTGGCCACCTAGTGGTTGTGATGGGTTTTGCAGTCTACGTAGCTTTTTAATAGTGTGAAGATAATGTGTTGAATTTGTATTATGAGAATCTTCAACATCGTTAGGTTATACACTTAGTTATCTTATCAGTGTGCATCCTTTAGCTCCTTATTTGATTATTAATCCCGTTATAAGGTGTCACACCACCTCTGTCTTCTGCTGATTTAGACCTTTGACAAAATAATCAACGATTTTTTTTTTCTCAGCGAAAGGCCTGAGTGAGATCGAGTCATGAGCGCTGTATCCCTGCCATGTCTCCTTCTTCTGCGCACATCCTGGTTGGGGCAGGACCAAGTCCGAATAAGATGGCAGCCATATAATCTACTTTCTGCTGGCATTGTCAGTGCGCCACGCTGAATGATAAATTTGAAAGCAGAACATGTAAACAGGATTTCTTTCCCTGCAGAGTTCCAGCTTAGGCTGCTCGCTTGTCTCTTTTAATATGATTTGTCCTGGCCATTGAAAACAAGGGCTCTTTTTTCCACCGATCCCTCTGCTAATGTAATTAGCATCTAGTCAATAATGTTCAGCATTTCATTTTACCGCTTTAATTAACAAATTCAATTTGTTCAAAGCACTGTGAAAGCAAATTAAAAGCAGACAGAAGGGAGAGCTGCAGGTCTAGATATAAGGAAAGGTGTTTGGGAGCTAGATCTTTATTCCTTTCTTTATTTACCTTCATATTTTATCTACATAACGTGTCTCCGAATCTCCAGGTGACAACAATCATGTAATAAACAGGTACGTCTTCCCTCTCCTTTTCCTTTTAGTTCCCTAATTGATTGGTGTAACATGACTATTTTTGGAAAAAAAAGCATAATATTGTGATACACCATCAGGAGATGTTTATGTGAGATGTATCAGGCCACCCAGTGGTTGTGATATGCCTTGCAGCTTGTCCAGAGTTTAGCTAACATGTCGTGCTAAGGTATCACGTTTGCCAAGTGAAATAATTAAAACAAGAAAATGACATGGAGCTTCACTGTACTTTTGGTTTGCAGCCAGGTACAACTAGGCAGCTGGGGGCTGGAATCCACAGCATGTGGAGACTATAGTATTCGTGGACCCCATGCTGTGAATTGCAGCCTTCAGCTGCCCCAGAAAATGGCACTTTTAGAGCCATTTTCTGGTGGTGTACCCGACTCTTCCAGCTGCCCTGTCGAGGTGGCAGACTGGGTAATAAGGGACTAATGCTAACTGAATGTTGCCAGTCTGAGGTTCATAAAGTCAGGCCAATGTTAGACCCCACCATTATGAACCTCTAAGTAAATAGTAAGTACACCACACTGTGAAAAACATTTATTTGCTAAAGGAACACAAATAAAGCCCCCATTCCTATATTTATTATTCCCACACAAACCCTCCATAATCCCCAGCAATGTCCTCTGTGAGCTGTTAGTGGGGTGACGTCACGGTTTGGGTCACCTGAGGTCAGCTTGAGCAATGCGGCTCTCTGACCTCAGGTGAATTATTTCCCATCACCACGCTCACAGTTGGACTCGATACTCACTAGTTTTGGGTCTCATTGTGAGAGGTGTGATGCGGGAAAGTTCATCTGAGGTCAGAGAGCCAAGTCGCTCTAGCTGACCTCAGGTGATCCAGACCGTGATGCCACCCTACTCATAGCAGGACCCGAAACTCACTCAGTTTTGGATCCCTCTGTGAATAGAATAAAGCATGTGTTTGTGTTCTTTTTACAAATCAATTATTTTTCATAGTTTGGTGTGTTATTTACTATTTACTTAGAGGTTCCTAATTGCCAGGTCTAACATTGGCCTGACATTATGAACCTCAGGTTTAGTGCCAGATGGCAATATTCAGCTGGCATTAATCCCTTATCACCCTGTCTGCCACCACCACAGTGCCGCTGAAAGAATTGGATATACTGTCAGAAATTGGTGCTTCTAATGAATGTGCCATTTTCTGGGGCGTCTGTGAGATGCAATTCACAGTGCAGGAGGGGGGCCCAGAATGCTTGGGACTCCCCACGCTGAGGATTCCAGCCCCCAGCTGCCTAGTTGTACCTGGCTGTAAGCCAAAAACACAGTGAAGGTCAATGTAATTTTTTTTAATTATTTCAAGAAATTTTTTTTTTTTTAAAGTGCTTTGCTATATTTTGATTACCAGCCAAGTAAAACTAGGCAGCTGGGGGTGGGTGAAAGCCCGTAGCTGCCTGCTGTACCTGGGCTGGTAACCAAAAATATAGTGGAGCCCAATGTCACATTATGACATCAAGAAACCCTGTTTTTCCAGCCTTTAAAATAGCTTTATTGAATGTCACAAGGGACCCCCAACTTATTTGTTATCTGTGCAGATCTTTGATATATGGTGCAGATTTTGGAGGTCAAAAAGCACACATTCTCCGTCTGCATATAGCTTCAAGGCAACAGCACATTATTTACTCTGCATGAACATGGCCTTATGGACTTGTTTATGAAAAATGAAACTCACGACAAACTGTCCCTCCAAAGTAAAAAAAAATCTTACAATTTATAGGGTTTTAAAAAGCCATAGAGAAAATGAAAGAATAGGCTGCGATATGTGGAGGCTCCAGGAATGGTTTTTCCTCCACAAATACTGCTTATTTTATTACATCCATATCTGTCATTTATAGGAACTTGATATATGAGCAGAAAAAAAAAACTATTACATATTGGCCATTCTGAAATGTATACAGACCAGTTCTATCAAGCTCTAAATGCACGGGCAGCCATGCCAAAATACTGCATTACTTTCAGGCAACTTTACTAATGGTATATATCAGATGAAAACCTTCCTATCATTTAGTTGTAATGTTCTCCGACCTTCTGTGATGCGCCGGTCCCGGAGAGCTGCCAGCTTACTGTTGCAGAATATCCTAGCATTATTACATTTCTCTCGGGAATGCTCCAGCCTCATACCTAAACAGACTGGCCTGAACACTGACAGATATAGATACGACGCTCCCGCACTCTCCTCTGCTACTTTACAGTAATTTAAATTCATTTTGCATCTGCCTGAACGATGGCTGTCATTGCAACATATGTTTCTCCCAGTGGTTGTTAGACAAGGAGAGTTTCACTGTCAAACTGCAGTACAGTGACCGAAATCTTCAGGAATGTGCAAACAGAAAATTACAATAAAATTGCATTCAAGGAGACAACAATGGTCAAGGTTAAAAAGAGCTAAAAAGGTGGAAATTATCAGGATGGGATAGCTACTAAATGGAATTGGTCAGCAGATTTTGGCTACCTCATCTGCCAGCAGTATAATGTAGGCAAATAAATCCTGAATCCAACAATGTATCACATGGATTACTGGCTGAAGCCGTTCTGACGCAATCAAAGAATTTAGTTGTAGTAACACAGCAGAGCTGGGAGAGGTGGCCCCGCCCACACAGGATCTCTATAGAGATTGTGCATTTACTGTGAGGTGTCAATCACAGCAGAGCGGGGAGAGCTGCCCCCGCCCACATCAGGATCTCTATAGAGATTGTGCACTGACAGTGAGGTATAAATCACAGAAAGGGGCATGTTTGATTGCTTTGTGCATTGTAGTCCTGCCATGGTTATCACAAAAAAAAATAGCACACAGAATAGTGAGAGGGGCATAGTTGATATTTGTTTTTTAACCCTTACAGCATGCTGTCCTCAGCTTACATAGCAAATACCTGCTGTCAGATTCTCTTTACTTGTTATTTGAATATTGACAAAATATGCTTCCATGCTGTATATGATAGCAGTCATTTTGCCCTAAAATATAGGATGGCCAAACCTGCCATGTGTGGACGGGCTGGGACTGCTTTGTATTTGGGGCCTCCTGACTAGAACTGGTGCAAATTGATTTACAGGACCCAGTCCAATGGCCATGTCAGTAATCTGTGGCCGTTAGGTGGGACCCCTTAGAACCAACTCCTATTTCCAGGCATCCCCAGCTCTTCTTTTCATTGGGCAGCCTGACGCAACATCACATCTGCCGTAACAATAATGTCGTGTCAAGGCAGTTACTCAAAAGAGAAGCCATGCATGCCTTTTGGTAGGAAGACATTTTTATGACTCATGCCATGGCCAATTGATCGGGTCCTGTGAATCGGGTACACCAACTCAATCTCTGACTTTACCCTGACTGTTAAAATCAAACAAATCATAGTCCAATGCCTAATCCTTTTGTTCTTGGATAAGTCACCATTAGGGCTGGCTGGTATCGGCTTACTGTTCTCACCCCTTGGAGAACACATGTTTCCTTGGCTTTGCATTGTATATATGTGTTTGGGGGTGATAGGACGAAATACTTTGGGCTTGCCCTATAGTTTTTCAGTGTGTATGGGCACTTTAATTGTTCACATCACAATCAATTTTTCCATCTCGGACAAAAATGCTAGAGTTAATATTATCGGACACCACTTTACCTACACATAGTATTGTGACAAGGAGCAGCATCTGACAAATCTGGGCAGCTACAAGGGCCCAATGAAGCAAATGATAATCTAGAAAAAGATTGCCTAAGACTGATTTTGACTTTATTAACCATAAGTTCATTAAGTTGGTACTGGGCTTATCCATCAATATTAGAATCAGAAACATGAACACGACACTCCAGTCTCAATGCGAGGTTCTCTAGTAGGGTCCAGCCCGTTATATCATAGTAAAAGAAAAGTTGTGTTGTGTGAGTGGCGGTATGACTGCTTTGGTGAGCGGCAGATTCTGATTAGCTCCTGCAATCTGATGATGGAGAAAGGTCTTGTTATCTGGCTAAGTTCAAGGTTTTTGATTGTTTAAAATAAAGACTATGGGGAGCGATTCATGAAGACTGGCATTATGTACACCAGTATTAATAAAGCGCTTGCTAGAGTACTGTCAGCTGATTACTAGACCGAGTGCGCAGCTTAGGGAGGTGCAATAAAATATTGTGACTAAGGGTACCGTTACACGCGGCAATATTGCATGTAATTTCACTGCCAATTTACTGGTTGCAGTGAAATCATGGACACATTGTTATATTTTGTGGCCATGTACAAATGGAACAATGTGTCCATGATTTCACTGCAACCAATACATTTCCAGTGAAATTGCATGCAATATTGACACGTGTAACGGCACCCTTATTAAGGTGTTGTCAAAAGCGTGTTGCATCTGGCTGAGACCTTTGTGATATCTGTGTTTAGAAGGTCACAGCAATTAGCAGATTGCAGGTTCTCTTTGGAATCCGTTCGGCGATTAACATGAGTGCAGCTGATTTATTTTCACTTGGTGTTGAAGGGGTTAGGGGTTTTATTTTTATTCTGCTGAGTTTCCATACAGCTCTGATCTCAGCTGCTGCTCCTTGCTATCACTCCCTTTCATTATTTAAACAGACTCCATGCTCTCCCATGTGCCACTTATAGTTCTTCCATATTCATCTCCCAGGAGTTGTCGTCTTAGTAGAAGCTGTGGAGTTTCATTTGTTGTTTTATTCCTGCTTGTTTGTCCCTCTCCCAGTGTCTTATTTTAGTAGTAGTAAGATTAGTGTTTTACTCCCCTACTCAATAGCCAGGGTTAGTCCAGTGACAACCAGCGCTTAGGCGTATACAAGAGCACGGTGCAACTGCCTATAATGTAAGGCTGGGATCACACTTGCGGACCCCTCCACAGCGTTCTGCAAAGGGGATCCGCAATGTGACCGCAGCACCGCAAGCCCCTATGTTTATAATGGGAGCGCACGGTGCTGCGCTTGACTGCGCATGACCGTGCGCACCCATTTACTGCCATATGTGATTTGTGCGCAGGCCTGCGTACAAATCACACATTGTCGTCCGCACCAGGAATGCAACACATAGCGTTCCTGGTGTGGACGAGACTGTGTGATTTGTGCGCAGCCCATAATTTTTATATGATCAGCTGTATTCATTGTAAACTGTAAAATGATGAGAATTACAGTCAGAACAAATTTGAAATAAATCACGGACGACCCTATTTTTTTCTTTAATAACAAGATAAATAAGAGCCCAAGATTTACAGACTGTCCTGGAATTTCTGGACGATTGGCAACTTATCCATTCAGGGGGATCTGTGGTTTTCCTGTTGACCAACCAGACCCTAGTTTGCGATTTTTGGGAGAAAAAAATTCTGATTTTTTTATCACCACTTAGAAAATTAAATGTTTGGTATCTACAAATTCGCAGTGACTAGGGAAATCATACTGTCAGGTCAGTTTTACCATATAGTGAACATGATAAATAAAAATAAAACATTGTGGAATTGAACTTTTTTTGCAATTTCACCAAACTTGGAATTTTTTCCCATTTTCCAGTATACTATAGGATAAAGTAAATGATGTCATTCAAAAGTGCAACTCATCCCGTAAAAAAGAAACACTCACATGTCTAAATTGGCAGAAAAATAAAGAAGAGATATGGCTCTTGGAAGAAGGGGAGGAAAAAACGAAAATCATAATTGGGAAATCTTCGGGGGTGAGGGGTTAAGTAGGGTAGTGGCTGCCATATAGTGGTGTAACTTCAGGCCCTGGGGTCCCGATGCGAAAGCTCCAACGGGGCCCCCAATTATTGCAAATCTTTAATAATATTAGTCTTTTTCTGTAGGCCAAAGGGACTTTTGGGGTCCCCTAGGCTGCAGGGCCCGGGTCTGATCGCAACCCCTGCACCTATTGTAGTTACGCCCCTGCTGCCATATGTATAAGTGTTGTTGTTGTTGTTAGACCTATAGTCATTATCTATAGAAAATAAAAAGGACGTCTATTTTTTGGAGGGGGGTTTGCATTTGCAAAATGTTGCCAACTTTTTATAGGATTGGCAAAGTGTAGGACAGTGAAAGTGTATACTGGAAATACATGGGGAATTCTGCTTTGGAAAATAATGGAAAATAAAAGGACATTTGTTCCGTCGGCTCGGAATGTTCAGTCATCTGTATTTGACTTTTTAAAGACATCAGTAGTGCTTTACTTGAGGATGACAGGTCCGGGGTTTCTATCCAGACAAATGAGATCCAGGTCTGAAAATAAATCTTGATCTACAAATCCTCCTCTGTCAGAGATGACATTGCCAAGAATTGACAGCTGCCTAGAGGCTACCGGGCTGAAACGTGGAGATATCAATCTGCCTATATTACATTGCGTTTCTTGGGCTCCATTAGTGGATAAGTGTTGCAGTTAACATTTGATCTTAGATTCTCGGCTCAGATTATTGATCTTTCG
Source organism: Allobates femoralis (assembly GCA_033576535.1). Classification (NCBI taxonomy): domain Eukaryota; kingdom Metazoa; phylum Chordata; class Amphibia; order Anura; family Aromobatidae; genus Allobates; species Allobates femoralis. The sequence continues at coordinate 160,194,778 of JARQOC010000007.1, forward strand.
TATTAGTTTTGCTTACTCAGATAACTCATAACAAACAATCAGCTATTACTTCTGATTAGTCAAGAGGAAAAGAGACGTCTGGAATCAATCATTTGGCCTGATACTACACACTGGTGTCACCGAATAACCCAAGGACTGTGTTCACAGCAGCTTCATGGTCACCATAAAAAGCTGTAGATGTGGCCAAAATCTGAAAATCAAAAAGACACAATTATCATTACACCACTAGAGTATTTATTTCATCTGCTAAAAGAGGGCCTAATTGGATCAGGCGATTCTGGAACGTGTGCAATTATATATTAGTACAATTACTCCTACTACTAATCCCAGCACCACCAAGGAGGGCGCAGCTGAACAGGGTTAACTGTGGCTTGGCAGGTGCTGCTGCTCACCAGCCCCCTCTGCGCTGTCTCTCCCCTTGTGCTGTTTCTCCCCCCTGTGCACTCTCTCCCCTCTGTCCACTCTCTCTACCCTGTGCTGTCTCTCCTCTTGTTCTGTCTCTCCACTTGTGCTGTCTTTTCACCCTGTACACTCTATCTCCCCTTGTGCGGGCTCTCCCCCTGTGTACTCTCTCTCCCCTTCTGTTGTCTCTCCCATCTGTGCGCTCTCTCTTCCCCTGTGCACTCTCTTCCCTTCTGCTGTCTCTCCCCATATGTCCTCTCTGTCGCCCTGTTGTGAGCTTTCTCACTCACCCCAGTATGACGTCTCTTTCCCTCTGTACACTGAGGAGCCACAGCACCTGCTTGCGTTCCAGAGTGGAACGCAAATGGCATGCAGTGCAGCAGCAGGATGCGTCTACCCCAAGGGTATGACAGAACGAAACCAGGTGCAGGCGATGATGAATGTCTGCGCCACAGCAAGTGTCCCGGACAGTGTGTGGGCCCCCATTATAGATGTCCTATAGGTTTTTGTTTAACTCATCAACCAAACATATTGGTCTCTTCATATTACAGTTTAACTGTATTTCAGGACAAATCTACAGACACACAGACGAACTGGAAATGGCTTTTATATGGTAGATTTTATTGCACAATTAACATGATATAACACTTATAACATTTCTATTTATGGATGTCACTGAGGTCTTACATACTTCCAAAAAGTTGTACTATACTTAGGAAATTTAGAGTGGACCGGTCAGCAGGTCAAAATGAGTGACTTTTTTGCTGTTCTTTTAGTCCGCTGTTCCCCTGAGTATACCATTTTTTTTTATTTGTCATTCGGTTCTAGATATATGGAACTTTAAAGGGAACCAACCACCCCAAATGACCCCCCCGGACTGTTAATAAGGGTCCCTGCACCCAGCACACACATTTGCTGCAAGCTTTTTTGCTAAAAAAAACTGTTTTGTATAAGTGAAGATATACCTTTGTAAAGTATATAACATAAGGACGAGTGGGCGTTACTTAACTCGTTCTCCAGCCGAGTTGCAGATGCCAGTCATCCTCCTCTCTCCCATCGCAGCAGTGAAGTGACTCACCGCGGCCGGCTGACTCCGGTTTAGACAGGCGATTCTTCTCCTTCCTTGTCACGGGTGGACCGCGCCTGCCGGTAGTGGGGCCCGGTGTAGTGCAGATCAAAAGTGAAGACGTCTTGCGGGAACAGATTAAAGGGGTTTTAATTTGTTTTCTTCGTGACGCCACCTATGAGTAGTTCGGTAAGGGCTACCGACGCTGCGGAACCTCCGGGGTGATGGACAGCAGCAAGATGTTACGCTCCCCACAGGCTGAGCGGTGATCCCCGGAGGCTGGAGCTGCTCAAGATGTTGTGCGGCAGCTGCGGTTACCTTTAGGTAATGACGGACAGTTCATAAGGAATCACGGACACAGATTGTCTCTATAACGGTCTTTACTGTAACCATGAAGGCAATACACGGTATGCAGTGGTTACAGGTAGCGGACCGGGTGGACTCAGCAGTGGTAGTGTTCCTCAGAGATCCGCAAGTGTTCCTCCATTCTACCTGTCTTGTTCTAACCAGTGTCGCCCAGGAATACCAGGTCGGGTACGGGGATGCTGCTTCAATGCCCTATCCATCTGTGTACGCTGTGGATGCTTTGGGAGCCTTGGATCCCTCAGTGAGTACACCGCTGGTTAGACGACTGGTTGGTGGTGGGGTGCTCCTATAAAGCTGCTCCTCCACGGGGCTGGTTCGCGTGACAGAGGTGAACTGCTGCCAGCTTCGGTACCAGTGAACCGGCTGTAAATTGTGGGCACGGGAGTCTTTTGGGAACCCGTGTAATAATGCCCATTCCCGGATGATAAGGCCTCAGGGGGTGACACCCGTCCGGTGACGGCCCAGGGGCCCGCACGGGGTGCGGAGCCCCCGCTCCTCTCCAAGCTCGAGGGTCCTCTCTCTCGCTCTCTCTCTGTTGTTCTGTTTTTCTGCACTCCACCCCCCAGGGCCTATGATTGGTTCCCTGTTCTAGGTGTTGCATGTTGAGTTGGATCTCCGAGTTAACTATTTCATTGCTGAGTCAGAGGATATTGCGGCTGCAATACCCTCTTGTGACGCACTCGTTGCGGGGCGCCACAGAAGTCCAGCCCTTTCTCCTAGTCACAGGCTGGTGCACGGGATCTCATGCCCGTGCACACGTCATCAGCTATAGCCGGGTCACGAGCGCGCGCTCTGACTTCCACAGCTGAGCGCAGGAAGTCAGAGCGTGTGCTCGTGACCCGGCTCTAGCTGATGACGTGTGCACGGGCATGAGATCCCGTGCACCACCTGTGACTAGGAGAAAGGGCTGGACTTCACTGCTGCGATGGGAGAGAGGAGGATGACTGGCATCTGCAACTCGGCTGGAGAACGAGTTAAGTAACGCCCACTCGTCCTTATGTTATATACTTTACAAAGGTATATCTTCACTTATACAAAACAGTTTTTTTAGCAAAAAAGCTTGCAGCAAATGTGTGTGCTGGGTGTAGGGACCCTTATTAACAGTCCGGGGGGGTCATTTGGGGTGGTTGGTTCCCTTTATATTTAATGCACATTTTTATTATCTGAGAGGGTTGTGTCTCAGGTGGTAATAATGTAGTGAAGCCTAATGACACGCCCCCGAGGATCCAGTGATCACCATCCACTTGGAAAAGACCAGAAAGAGTAGCACTAAATAAAAATGCCCTGCAAGCTCTCCTGAAACCACAGTTACATTTATTTTATACTCTTCATGTACAGTATGTCCCTGGCCACGTCTTCTTCATAATGTCCTGGCTACCCTGTTATGAAAAATACTCAATTCCTGTAATTATTATTGCACATTTAGTAAGATGCACATTTTTACTTTTTATTTCCACAGTATGTCTGCATTAATTTGGAAAAGGTCTTTTAACACTAGAAGTCCCAGAGAGGGGTCATTTAATATTTCTACCTTTGGAACCCAGAGACGGGTCGAATGAAAATACAAATTACAAATGAAATGATGCTAATTGGACCCATCAGAGTTGTCAGTTTGGACTCAGGGTCATTTGACCCTCTTTCAGGACTTCAGGGGGGAGCTTGAAATTTCTGGGACTTCTAGTGTTAAGGGGTTGTACAGTGTTACAAAACCATGGCTGCATTTTTCCTGAAACAACGTCACCCCATGGGATATTTCTGGTATTACAGTGCAGCTTCATTGAAATTACAGGGATATTCCCATCTCCAAATCCTATACCAATATGTAAGGTAGTAGGTATAATAATAATATTAGGAAATACCTCTAATCAGACATGTAGTATAGTTTTCCTGATTACCTCATGTGCAGGACATTGCAGTTTGGGTATCCATGGTTACGACCACTAGCAACTGACTAACTGTCACTATATGAGTGGTCATAACCATGGATACCTAAGCTGCTGCAATCCTAGCAGCATCCATTTTTTGCAGATACGTTACTATTCAGTTGCATGGGACGCTGTAATTGATTGTAAATTAATAATAGGTGATGAGAAAAAAACGGACGGCACATGGATGACAAATGAGAGAAAAAATCGTTCTAGTTTTCTGACTGACAATCAGATCATTTTTTGTATATGCTAATGTGTCGGTTACAATGACCAGGATACTCCGCCGCTGGGCCAGGGTTTGGTTCACGGTAGCCATGCCCAGCAACTGTGGTCCTAAAGGGGAAAGTACAGGTTGGGCCATTTATATGGATGCACCTAAATAAAATGGGAATGGTTAATGATATGAACTTCCTGTTTGTGGCACATTAGTATATGGGAGGGGGAAAACTTTTCCAGATGGGTGGTGACTAGGGATGGGCGAATCTACTCGCTAGGACTCGTTACTCGGCGAGTAGTAAGGGACTCGCAGGACTCGGTACTCTGCGAGTTTCCCAGTGATTACTCGCACGAGTCCAATGCAAATCAATATCAATCCTAGTTTTGTCAGAAACGCTGACAAAACTAGGATTGCCATTGTTTGAATTAGACTCGGCTACTGTGCCAGTGATAGCAGGGAAACTCGCAAAGTAACTGCTGTTTCTTTGCGAGCCGAGTCCAGCTGTCTTCTCTGTGCAGCTCCAGGGTCCTAGAGCCCGCCTGCTGCCTGATGTAGCAGTGCTGAGATTGTTCTCAGTCTGCTCATTCCCTGTGCATAGACATCTATATTTATGCACAGGGGATGTAGCAGAGAGGACATCGCGTTTTGGACTGCGTCGGACGGAAGAGGATTTTTTTAATTAAAGATGGAGTCCCTAATGGCTTTTTTTTTTATTTCAAATAAAAATTTTTCTCTGTGTTGTGTTTTTTTAACCCTTTATT